>JADANM010005856.1:5448005-5470723 GCA_026213755.1 Eurema hecabe | reverse complement strand
TGTATGTTATAAATAAAAGCTTAATATTATTACTTAATATTAATCAAATACTGAGTTACCATAGATTTTTTTTATATGAATGAACTGTTAGCATGACCGCTATTTGCTTTAATTCATTATAGAAATTTAAAAATAATGAGAATTGAATATTTGTAAAAGACTATAAGAGAAAAACTTATATTCTAGTTTCTTCGCCTACCTGGTTTGAGTAATTAAATTTTCTTAATTATGGAATATTTCAAATTGTGAATTGATTATATTTACATTTAAATTAATAATTGAAAAATCTATCTTGAATATTTAGTTTATTCCTTAATAGAGACAATAAAAGGCTTTATACTTCAGTTAATTGAGGATAAAATAATATTATGTATTATCATAAATTCAGTATATTTTATATAATAATTGATAATGAATGAATAAAATTAATGTCAGTAAAAATGTCTTCTTACAAAATACATTCCAATAAGACATTAACCAGATTCTTTTAAGAATCATTATTTTACTTTATATTGAAAGATATTGTAAATTATAAAGTAAATGTTAGTTATTAATGTAGATTATTATGAGACCAGTAGGTAGGTAGTATAAAATATATGTAGTAAGCCAGAAAAACCTTTTTCTACATTGTAATTGATCATTAATTAATCTTAATTTAAAACATTTATTTATGATAAGAAATGATTCTTACTATCAAAAAATACACAAATACACAAATATAAAATATTAAAATCGAAAATGTTAATGTAGAAGAGCTGTATCTATACCACGATTAGTTAATTATAAATCAACACACAGAAATTTCTAGATAATAATGACTTAACTTACAAATCTGCTATGGAACGTATAAATCGACTTATATTTCAATTTCATAGAAAGAAATAGTTTCTTATGAAATAAACTAAAAATTTTCCTTTGAACAACAATTCATACGAATGCACTTAAATCAGCAAATCACAGTGAAACCGGAATCTCGGCGTGCAATCTGCAATCGAAGAAAACAATTTTCTAGAAAATAGAAAGCGCTACTTACCAATGTATTCTGGTATCCCAACCCTGACTCATCGTCAGACGTCTCCTCTCTTCCATTTGGCTCCTTCATGTTCACAGACATACACAATCACGAATGCAAAACTTTGTAAACAATCGATGCACTTCGATCTACGAGTTCAAATGCATATATTTCTACAACTTAACCGCTCAACGTCGTCACCCGTCTGTCCGTCCACTTACAAGCATCTCCCTATTCACAATACACTGTTTAAATTATTTTGTAATTGAATAAACGCGATTTCATGCAAATTGCTTGAGCGCTAACAGGAAACGCTTAAACACGTTCAAATAACGTGCCATCCACTGACCGACTGACACTTGACAATCAGAAAATCAAAGTGACAGCGCGCTCATAGTTGAAATAAAGTTCAAATTACGTTTAAAAACGACCGTGAACTCGAATTCATACAAGAAATGATTAAATCTTTGATAAATCGCAGACTTAAGAATCGTGTTGATACACGTATCGCAGTTGCGTGAATACTTTAAAGATTATAATATGTATATAAGTTTTTTATTTTTATCTGCATCAGGAAGACGCAGAAATGCGATTGACCAATACCATATCTTTTGCTGGTTTGTTGGTGAATTCATTTTTATAAAACGCGTATTGATAAAGCATTATCTTAATATTAGGTAATCGCAAAAATCATGTGACAATAATAAATTATACATAATATCGTTTTATTCCATTAGGTCGTAAAGGTACATGTAATGTGCAATCTTTACTTAAATATGATAACAAATTCTTAATTTTCATGACATAATTTTATTTTAATTGAAAAAAGTAAGGCTTCTTAATTAACAACAAATACCTATATTTATTTACTATAATTGGTTATTTTTCTACTTTCTCCTTATCCTTTTACGTTTATATGTGACTTTAATGAGTACCTAATAAGTATTAAATATAACTTTTAATCGTCGTCGTCGTCGTCGTCGTCTCAGCCGCTGGACGTCCACTGCTGGACATAGGCCTCCCCCTTGGACCTCCACAAATACCGGTCGGAGGCGACCTGCATCCAGCGTCTTCCGGCGACCTTGACAAGGTCGTCTGTCCACCTTGTGGGTGGACGCCCTACGCTGCGTTTGCTGGTCCGTGGTCTCCACTCTAGCACTTTTCGGCCCCATCGGCCATCTGCTCTTCGCGCTATGTGGCCTGCCCATTGCCACTTCAACTTGCTAATTCGTTGGGCTATGTCGGTGACTTTAGTTCGTCTACGGATCTCCTCATTTCTTATTCGATCACGTAGAGAAACCCCGAGCATAGCCCTCTCCATAGCTCGTTGAGCGACTCTGAGCTTTGAGATGAGGCCAAGAGTGAGAGACCACGTTTCGGTGCCGTAAGTCATCACTGGTAACACACACTGATTGAAGACTTTTGTCTTGAGGCACTGAGGTATGTCGGACGAGAAGATATCGCGTAGTTTCCCGAACGCTGCCCAGCCGAGTTGGATTCGGCGGTTGACCTCTTTCTCGAAGTTGGACCTACCTAATTGGACTACTTGTCCCAGGTAGACGTATGAGTCAACAACTTCGAGTATCGAGTTTTCAACAGATATTGGGGAGGGCACAACATGGACATTCGACATAAGTTTCGTCTTGTCCATGTTCATTTTAAGGCCCACCCGTTGTGAAACTCGATTGAGGTCATCGAGCATCATGCCGAGTTCCTCCATCGACTTCGCCATGACTACGATATCGTCGGCAAATCGAAGGTGAGTGATGTATTCGCCGTTTATGTTGATGCCAAGTCCTTTCCATTCCAGGAGCTTGAAGGCGTCTTCCAGAGCGGCCGTAAACAGTTTCGGAGATAGAACGTCTCCCTGTCTTACGCCTCTTCTCAATGGAATATCCTTAGTGCTCTGTTCCTGTACTCGGACTGACATGGTGGCGTTTCTATACAAACACTTCAACACTTCGATGTATCGATAGTCAATATGGCATCGCTGGAGTGACTCTAGCACCGCCCATGTTTCCACCGAATCGAAGGCTTTCTCATAGTCCACAAACGCTAAGCATAATGGTAAGTTATACTCTTCGGTCTTCTGTATAACTTGCCGCAGCGTATGAATGTGGTCTATGGTACTATAGCCTCTTCGGAAACCGGCTTGTTCGGGAGGCTGGAAGTCATCCAATCTATGCTCGAGACGGTTCGTAATGACCCTTGAGAACAGCTTATAAACATGGCTCAGAAGCGTGATGGGTCTGTAGTTCTTTAGAAGGGTGTTGTCACCTTTCTTGAAGAACAGGACAACCTCGCCTCTGTTCCATGCTTCAGGCGTTTTGCCCTCGAACAATACGGAATTAAAGAGCTTCTGGAGGACTTCAAGTATCGGCCTACCACCCGCTCTCAGAAGCTCTGATGTGATTCCGTCTTCGCCCGGCGCCTTGTTGTTCTTCAGCTGTTCTAGGGCCACACTAATCTCGCACAGACTGATGTCCGGGATATCTTCTGTATAGTGTCGGCTCGGCTCTTGGATCTCTCACCAAGCTGCCGACGGGTTTTGCGACCGAAGTGTATAACTGTCCATAGAACCTCTCTATCTCCTCTAAAACCTCTGCTTTGGTCGACGTTTTGCTGCCATCTTCCCGTTTCAGCTTTGTCAGCTGGCTTTGCCCAATAGACTTGTCCTTTGCGAACACTTTAGAGCCCTGGTTTCGCTCGATGGTCTCTCTAACACGGTTAGTATTAAAGAGACGTAAGTCGTGTCGCATGGACTTGGATATACGTCTGTTGAGCTGCCTATATGACTCCGCGTCATCGGGAGACTGTAGCTGTATCGAACGTCGTTCAGCCATGAGGTTCAGGGTTTGATTGGATAGTTTTTGAGGTCTATCTTTGCGGCGGGGTCTGAAAAACTTACATCCTACCGTGCGGACAGTTTCCACTAGCCCGTCGTTTATCTCGTCCACCGATTCAAAGTTCTTCAGGCAATCAAAGCGATTAGAGAGCTCGAGTTGAAAGTTTTCTGGGTTTTGAATGTGAGCACGAGTGGGTCGGAGCGTAGACTTCATCAGACTGGACCGTTCAAGTTTAACATTAATATTTAGTATGCCTCTCACAATACGGTGATCGCTACCGGTCTTTACCCTGTTAATCACAGAGACATCACTAAATATTCGTTTCTTGTCGGTCATTATGAAGTCTATCTCATTTCTCGTGGAACCATCGGGACTTAACCAGGTCCATTTCCTATGAGGTGGCTTAACTTAACTTAACTTTTAATACTATATACAATTGTAAAAAAATGTCATAACGCCGCACAGTGGCACTTAGAATATAGTCATTCAAACACTCTTGACGAAGTAATAAGTAGCGGAAGCTAAATAATTAAGAATTACAATAAGGTAGATATTACAGGAACGTTTAGGTAATTAGACTTATAACCTTAATTATTAATACGTTTTTCTAAGATAGCCCAAAGCCTTTAGCTATATTTGTTTTAATTTTCATCAAAATCGATTCATTCGTTTTGTAATGATTTTGTACTTAAGCATTGCATATGAGTTCGATTAATATTTATACACTAGCAATATTCAATAAATACATCTTAATGAAGATCCCATTCCTATATGTATTAAAATAACATCATAATAAAGTAAATTTAAAAAGTTTTTAAATATAGAAGTACTCTTAAAATTATCTAGTTTTAGTTGTCAGTCTTCCGCTTGTCATAATATTTGGAATGATAAGATAATTAAGAGACATTTTCTTTTCGCGCACAGATAAAAAATCTGTCACATTTCGCTGTAATTCATAATTCATAGCCGTGAAAGATAAACAATGTAACATTACAATGGACCATTATATATAAAATGTAAAACAAAACAATTGTTCATATTCGCTAGCTATTGTTTCAGTTCATCCGTGACTCGTTACCGTATACGTTTTATGTAAAACTATACAAATATTTGTTCATAATTATAATTTATAACGTTCACTCGTTTTTTCTTATTAGTGAGAAACTTTTAAATATGTTTATTTATTAAAACTAAGAGTAACACTGCGCTTAGAGAGCGGATTTCAAAATAAACCAATGATTGCGCATATTAAATTTATGAAATAACGTTTTTATTTGGCCTGAAAGAACTGCACTTTGTTAATATATTAATAAACGCACTGGCTGTAACAGATGCTAATGTATAGCCAATATAAGAAATAGAGAAAAAATATTGGCGGGAATTTAAATATCGTATTTCAAGCTGTCAAAAAGATTTGGCTTTTTTATGTTTGTTTAAAGGCCTAGTTTTTCAATTATAGTATTAGTCCGCATAATGCAAGATAATGCTTAGCGTTCAATGTTTGAACTACATCTTTTTCATTAATATTTCGAAAACTTTCGAAAGTACTAAGTAGTGCTTTCGCTTGATACATATGTTGTGCCAAACATTTAACAAATGTTTTTCTTTAATTTGACTGAATTGGATCGAAATGTCGCACTACCCTCTTTAATTGGAGAACTAGGTTTATAATTCCACCTTTAGGCTTAGATTAATCGCGGAAGAGTCTGCGAAGGTGCCCGTGATCCCCACTCACTGCGGCAGAATGATTACAAACAGTGAGGTTTTGGTCGGTAGAAGTCCGACATAACCAGTGACCTTTCCCCGAGGTCCATGGGTACCCTATGAGGATTTCCCCACTTTAAAAAAAGGCTTAGATTAATAATACCGTGTAATACGTCTATGCGTTAAATAATGTTTTTACGAACGGACCAGCGGGAGACACATCGTGGATGACCCCATCTAGGGAACATAGGATATTAAGTCAGGTATAATATGTTTTGAAATTTCTTTCATTTTCTTTCCTTCGCAACTTACAAAACAAATGCCGGAACGCTGAAACGCAACCTAAATTTAAGCACAACTTAAACCGGTCCGATTTTACAGTTCGCCATACAATTCTGTAACGAGTCTTAAGGCGGGCTTAAATTTAATTTGCGTATGATTATTTGGCCGTAAATCTCTCTATACTAAATTAGAATACTTATCTCCTTTTTCTTTTTGGTTTTATGATTTATCTCTTTTCTATCTTTTTCCTTGTAGTGTAAACTGAAAAAAACTTCGTATGTGTGCTGCTGTGAACTCTTTTTTGGCTGATTTGTAGGTGTATAACATATCTATTAAATATAATATTATAATTGCACTTAGGTATAAAATTATCCAGTAAATAATATCTTAGTTGGTTCATGGTTTTTCTTACTCACTTAAGTGAGTAACCTTGAACTTGACTATTTATAGCTTAATAAAAGAAAAGGTATCGCAAAAACAAAACGTCTCAAGACTTACGACTCTTGTTGCAGAGGCATTATCATTGTTACATGTTTCTTAGAAGTTTAATTAAGATGTTACACCGATGTAGATTTTTACATTAATTCATTTATAAGGCTTAGAATACAAGTATAGGTACCTATGTTCTCATGGACAATATGAAAACACAGTCATATGAACTAAAACCTGTGATAACATTAATATATTTTTTTAACATTTTTATTCTTGTAAATAAATTAATTGAAAAATAATTCGTTTTCTAAGGTTCCATAGCTTATAGTGAAGAATTGTTTAAGCAATGTTGAGGGAACCGTTGGGTTCCCGAAGCTGGGAAGTTATTATGATTTAATTTGACATTGTTAACCCACAAAGGTCGCTTATGACCTTGGATGTTGAAGAGACTTTAAATAATCTGGTACTTTCGGTTGACTGTCCTATGAAAGTAACATGAAAGTAAAGTATTTCTTACGAGAAAACGGGGTTACAGTAAAATCACGGAAACTTATTCGCTATTTAATTTCTTCTCGATTTCATTTTTAACTTCGGGATATCCATATAATTAAAGTAACGAAATTTATAATTTCGGAACCCTATTCTTTTGTTCATCCGACACATACTTGCCAAGTATTGTCATAATAAATGAAACGAAAAACCAAAATATATCGGCTTTATTCTATTAAAATTTACAGTCTGAATAAATGTGACAATGTCATAATATATCTCATCTAAATTATATGGAATATGCAAAATGACAAAGAAGGTTGAATAACACCACATTCACCCGTCCGTTAGATTTTCGTGTTCTCTAAAAACTGGAGCTCTTCTTTCTCTCGAGGAACGTCGAAGCGAAGTAGCGGTCATCGATTCCTAAAATTTCATTTCCTCCTGTAGCTTCCAAATAATCGCGAGATTGAAGTGGATCATTTTTTAGTTGTGGAAGAGGTGCAAGTTGTCGATTCAATACAGTAGTTTCGCACCTATCTGATAGCTTAACATGAGAATAAGAATGGTTAGCTTCTATAAGTTCCACTTCTTCCACCTCCGAAACGTTATTTGTTTGTCTGTGATTGTTTCGCAATAATACTGTTTCTCCATCTACTGTTCTACGAGGCTTAACAAATCCAGGTTTGAACTCAGTGCATATACGACAGTCCGATTTATTCGTATCAATGACAGTTAAAGCAGATATTGCTATATCCGACTTTAATTTCTGGAAGCAATTAATAGCAGATTCGCTCAAAGGGAACTCGGAGAGTGCTGTCAAAGGGTAAATCTTTTCCGAGAAATTTTTGATCTGTTTAGAGTAGTGAGCAAACATGTCCAGAGCTCGTTTCAAAGATTGAGAATCGTTTGGAATCGGTAAGTTCATTAATGGACGAAGACGTTCGTCGTCTGGTCTAACCGTGTTATTTGTGATTTCATAACATTTGTCTTCATTTAGTGTAAGATTATATTTCGTTGCAACCCTTTTGAAGTGTTTGTTTGCTTCTGAATAACTTGTTGGTTTATTAACAACAGGTTTTTCGTTCGATGAGGGCACTGCGGCTGCCATAACGTTACAAATTTTTAAAGCTCTAGCTGGACCACCAAACTCTATCTCTACAGACGAATGGTCCTGTAATATATCATGTCCGATAATAACATCAGTGTAAAGATCTTCTAAAATATATAAAGACTTTTGTTGGTAAATGTGTTCATTTAATTTTATAGTTGCAGTGCAAAATCCATCCACACGAGAACATTTTTTCTTTGAAGCTAAAATTACCGTTTCTTTCCAGGGATAGCGTTTCAGACATAATAATTGAGCAAAGTTTTTGTTTATAAAACTCGTTGAACTTCCGCTATCAATCAAAGCATTAGCGTTATAGTTGTTAACAGTAATAGATACAGTACTTTTTTGTAGACTAGATGGCGATGCTGCTAACACTGCCGAGAGTTTTTCATCATTTGAATATACTATGGCGTTATTTGACAAATAGCCGCTTCTGCAAACTTTCGCAAAATGTCCTTTCTTTCCACATATTTGGCAAGTAGCCCGAAAAGCTGGACATTTAATTCTTTGGTGTACTTTATTTCCACAGAAAAAACAGCGTTTACGTGAAGATATTGCAGCTAGATTTGGACTATTGGAACGTAAGTTGATATTGTCTACCTGATGAAGGTTCATAGTAGAATTCGAGGAGTAGCTTTTGAAATCATTCGAATTCTTTTCTGCCATTTCAAGAGATATTGCCTGATTATAAGCTTCTTCTAAACTAATTTCAAGATTTTCCAGCAATCTTTGTCGAATTTTTGGAGAATGTATTCCAGCTATGAAAACATCCCGCACATATTCGTTTCTGTATTCATGAGCAGTGACAGATTTAAAATTGCAATTGAAAGATATTTGTTGTAAATTTCGTAAAAAATCTCCCACGCTCTCTTCGGGTTTCTGCTTTGTGGAAGTCAATATGAATCTAGCATGAATCTCATTTTTAGGTTTCAGGTAAATTTCATCTAGCGTTCTTATTGCTTTAGCGTAGTCTTTAATATCCCGTAAGAATGCGTACACATTGGAAGATATATTATTACACAATATTTTTAGTTTAGTGCTATCGGATACCTTAACATCTTCAATTACAACAGCAAGATAGTTCTCGAACGTTTCTTTCCAATGACGATATTTTAAATCTGCAGCGGGAGTACCCGGATCCGTTTCAAACTTGTCGGGCCTTAGTAATAGCGTTAAAGAAGCCATATTACTGTGTTTTTATTAATAGAATAAATTGTCATAATAAATGAAACGAAAAACCAAAATATATCGGCTTTATTCTATTAAAATTTACAGTCTGAATAAATGTGACAATGTCATAATATATCTCATCTAAATTATATGGAATATGCAAAATGACAAAGAAGGTTGAATAACACCACAAGTATTTATTACAAGCTGTTGCCCGCGACTCCGTCCGCGTGGACTTTCGTATAAACTTTGACCCACCCCCCCTCCCCCCTTATAACACTTTTTTCCAATTAAGAAGCATATGTTCTTTCTCATGCTCTAGACCATCTATGTACCAAAATTCGTTTTAATCGGTTCAGAAGTTTTAGCGTGATGGAAAGGCAGACAGACAGAGTTACTTTCGCATTTATTTTATTAATATTAGTAAGGATTTCTTTAGATTAGGAGTTGCATCTCTCACAGTTCAACTCGTGTTACTTATAATGTGTCTCGATCTTTTCTTTCTATGAATAATTTTAATAGAAATATCCCCTTTTACAATATCACTCATATTTTTATTGTATTAATATATTAAACTTGATAGCTTAAAAATAATAAAACACACTTAAAAACAAAATAAACTTTATTAATTCCTTTAACGTAACTAGGTTACTTACTATCTATGTGTGGTATTTTAATTATTTCTAAATATACAGGGTAATTGACTAATAACATAATTATTGTGTTTTAAACCTCATATTTCTAGTATAACTACTAACAGTGGACTTATAATTTAAAAAAAATTAATTAGTTGGGTTCCAGTTGGTACCTATCGTAATACCTACCTACTTAAGTATCTATGTAGTACCTACTCAAGAAAACTATACCTAGCGTAATGCACATTGGCCTTTTGGAAAGAAAAGCTGTCCAATTTCGGCTTTATAGAGCGTTTTCTCTTTCGCACGATGACTGACTCGCGAAATACTTTGACGACCGCTTGGCGCAGTGGTAGCACAACTGCTTTCTGCAAAGGTCGGGGGTTCGATCCCCACACCGAAAAAATATATTTGTAATTTACATGTGTATTTTTCTGGGATCTGGGTGTTGCTATATTTTGTATGTATATATTTACAAAAGAAAAGTATGTATAAGTAATTTATTCCGTTATCTAGTTGCCATAACACAAGCTCCTGCTTAGCTTGGTACTAGATGGCGCTGTGTATAAAAGTCCTGAAATTTATTATTATACTTATAGTGGAGTCCTCGCAAGTCTATCCGTGTGTGTGTGTGTGCGGAGAAACACCAGACATAACCACTATTAACAACAAAGCTAATAACAGCTAAGCTATTGTGCGAAAAAGATGACGCCAATATTAGTAGTAGATTTTTTTTTCAAAAGTTTTTTTTTTAGTATATAGATAGGTACAACATTTTTTGATAGGTACTGTAGGTACGAGGTGTCAGCAACGAATGGATACAATTCATTATAAAATATCAGAGGGTCTAATAGTATCTACTAATGCAATGCAATCAAAATTATATTTAATACTTGTAACTAATATCTTTAAATAAAGTATACATAGTCATAGACAAGAAATAAATAAAATAATAAAACAACACATTTATATTGAAAAGAGTATTGGACAATTGAAAGAGGAAGGTTTTATTCTTTAATTAATTTAAATATTTAAGTAGTCGAAACCTGTAAAGCATTACTTTGAATTGCAAAAAAAAAGTGAAATTACTACAGTATACCTACTAGGCTCTATATAAGAGTAGGTATTATATAGTTATCAGAAAGCATACATACAAAATTAAATATTATAAAATTATCATGTACTCTATAAATAATATTTTATATACACGATCGTTAAAAGCAAATTATACTTAAATAAAGTATTTAAGAATCTTTATTTTCCTAGGACTCTAATTCTATTCGACAACACGAATTTCGAAGACTAATTTAAGGAGGAAAAATTTTATTGTATTTTACCTACTTATAATTATTGCAAAGTTTATTTGTTACTTATTGCGTTATTTTAAATCTATATACTATACATTTGTGTATGTGTAACTCTGTTTAAGGCGTAATTATTGATCAATGATATTATATCATAGATATGTTATACCCATAGAAATAAACCGAAAAATGTGTTACGCACAGCAGCGGCAGCACACATACATACAAGTCAAAACGTTAGAAAAGAGACAAATGATAAAACCAACAAGAAAAAAAAGAGATAGTTTAGGTTAGGTTAGGTAAAGGTAAGACGTCCTAATTAGGGGGTTTTTGCGTCTTCAAAATTTTGCGCTTACAACATATCTAATTAATATAATATCATTGTTCTTGATATCTGGTCTAGAAATACCCCCATTGGCTTCTTAGAATAGACCAAACAAACATACAACCGACAAATCGTTCGTAACCCTTCAATCATTTATCTATATTAGACACGGTAAAATTTTAACCCCAATGTACCATACATGTTTAATGATCGTAGTTACTTAAAGTAGGATAAACTCTACTACTAAGAAAACTGACTTCTATTTTCTATCTAGCCTTATAAGTGGGGCTAATAGGATAATTCTTAAGCATCCATTTCGTGTAAGCTCTTTGTTTGAAGACCATAGACAGATAGGTCTACATAGACATAACCATAGATAGATCTACTTATCAATTCCATAAACATTGCAGTTGAGAACTGACGTTGAAACTCCTCCTAATATTCTTAAAGAAGTCCCTTACTGACATGTAATCTTATGCAGAAGATAAAAGACAGGTCAGACCTTATTTGGCACTTTTTTGGCGGTAATAAAGCATTTGATAATTTCGTTTTGATAAATCATATGTACTGCGCGAACTGTATCCAGTATATTGCGTTGAGAACTGAAAATAGTAGAGGAAAGAAAACTCGAGAGAACCTGTCTATGTTGATCGCGCGAAGTTTCGCTTTTGCCGCTTCTGCCGGTTCCTGGAATGTAGAAATATTTAACTTGTTACTTGGTGATAAAAGCACATTGAAATTACACAGATGATCGGTGAATCTAGGCTTTGTAGAGCGCTATCTCTTTCACACGATAGTCTTACAAATTGGTATCTTGGAGACGCGAAAGTGTGCGAGAGAGATAACGCTCTATAGAGACGAAATTATCTGAGTGTCTCTTTCTAAAGTTTATGCAAGAGTAGAAAATTAAGTTTTGTGCACTTAAGTTCGTTATTTTCAAACAAATAGGAACGTAATATTTAATAACATTTTTAACTTAAGTGTATGTCTAAAAAGACTTTCTAAAAAGAATTTCATAAGTCAGAACTTTTTTTTTCTAATAATTAAGGACCAAAAATATGTTTTAATAATAAAAAAGTTTACCTACTTTCGGTTTACAACATACTATCTAACAGTAGCTAATAATTTTAATAATGCTTTCTATTTTAATAAGGTATTATCAGTATGAATATCAGTAATAATATGTCGGAAATAACACATGTAAACACCCAAAAACAGTAGCTGAAATCTTATCATTGACCGAGTTCTATGACAAGTTAATCCTAGCTAAATAGCTGTTTCAACTGACACTTTGATTGAATATTGTCCTGATTCCTATTATAATATTTAATTTATTGTCCTACTTGTACGCACTATCGCGTATATACATATTTGACAACGGCTTGGCGCAGTGGTAGCACAACTGCTTTCTGCGCGGAGGGTCGTGGGTTCGATCCCCATACCGGAAAAATATATTTGTAATTTACATTTGTATTCTTATGGGGTCTGGGGTTGCTATGTATTGTATGTATGTATTTACAAAAAAAAATATGTATATGTAATTTGTCAGTTATCTAATTGCCTTAACACAAGCTCTGTTTTGCGTGGGACAAGATGGCGCTGTGTATACGTGTCCTGAAATATTTATTTATTATTTATTATGACCCAATTAGAGTGCCATGAAAAGAGTTAGTTAACTTAATTGCTTCGAGAATACTTAGAAATATGTCTTTAAAATTTCTTTAATTTTAGTTTCTAAGAAGAAGTATTAATAAGTATATTTTGAAGCCAGGTACAACTGGTGATTTCGCGGAAGAGTCTGCGAAGGTGCCCGGGATCCCCACTCACTGCGGCAGAACGATTAGAAACAGTGGGGTTTTGGTCGGTAGAAGTCCGACAATACCCGTGGTCCTTCCCCGAGGTCCATGGGTATCCTATGAGGATTTCCCCACTATAAAAAGGTACAACTTGTGATGTATTAAGTGCACACTGCTTGCAATTTAACGCACAATTTTATCATTTATGGATAACTACTAGTTAGTACTATTGTTTTAGTTGGGTATTTGTTTTTCAGCAACAAGCTAATCTATACATGTACCACATTAATACGTATCGTTGTCTGAGAGAAATGTCATATAATAAGGCTGCCATTTACTTGTGAAGTTTTTACTTTGATTCTGTTTACATGTTTTTGTATTGTATTGTCAACGTTCATGTAATAGAGAATGTTTAAATGAATAATACTAATTGTTTTCGTCGGTTCTACCCGTTAAAATCCTATTTTGATTTAACAATAGAAAAATCTATTTTTTATTGTTTACGTATATAAACATGTAAGTTTTATTTAGTAAGTTAGTAAAGTTGTTTGTCGTATAGCAAAATATGTCATAATTACAACATTACGTCTTTCAAGAATTTTTTACATATCTTTTTAAATCCCTAACCTATTGACCTCGCGGTACACATAGAAAATAAATGCACCTATTTTTACATTTTTAAACGCTTACAAAGGAAGTGAGAATTCAAAAGACTTAAATAGCGTCAAACCTAAGCAAGAATAAAAGATGTTCTGATGTACATAATTGGTAGGTATAGTTGGAACTACATACAAAAGAATATGCCGTATTCGTCACCCTATATTTGTATGAGATACGATTATTTTCTAACTGGGTCACCTGACGTATTCTTGTATTTAAATCGTAGGAATAAATATTTTAAAATATTAATCTACTGTCTGTTGCTCGCGACTGCATCCCCGTCGGATCTATTTCAATTTTTTTGTTATAGTGAGTCAATCTTAGAAGATAGACTTTTTTAGATCGTTTAAAGAAGAATAATTCTTTTATACATGTTTTCTGGTTTCTTGAACCGTTTTCGCAGCGCACGTAACGGAAGCCCTCAAAGATGTATGGTTTTCCCTGTTTTTTTCCACGTTTTTCATTCTTATTCGCTCCTATTAGTCGCAGATGTTATGTAGCCTAAAGCCTTCCTCTATAAATGGTCTAATCTATAAAAAAGAATGTTTCCTTTCTGTGTCTGTCTGTCTGTTACGTTTACACGCCAAAAATACTGAATCGATTGTAATAAAATTTTGTACGCAGATGGTAGAGCGCGAGATAAAACATAGGCTACATTTTAGATGGAAAAAGGTTTACAAGGTGGTGGGTGGGTCAAAGTTTATATGAAAGTCCACGCGGACGGAGTCGCGGGCAACAGCTAGTAGGATATATAAATAGAAATAAAAATTATAAAATACCTTAGGTTTACGGCCTCCATCGTCCATTACGATATTAACTAAGCAATATTCCATCAGCGCCATGAACACGAATCTGAAATTAATAATAGGCAATTTTATTTCCGTGACAAACGTAGCGTGTAACGCCTACAGAAATAAAACATCTTAAAATAGAAATCCTATAACATTGTTCATTGATTGCTTAAACAGTTTTATTTTGTTTTGTGTTTAAGGTTTAAATTTTACATACAAAATGATCGATGTATATTGTTTTATGGTAACAGTGTGTTGCGAAACATGTGTCCCTTCCTGAAAGGTAATATTTTCTATCTAAACATCTTTTGGAATAAAATAAAATAAAAAATGTATATCTAAAAATAACAATGCAATAAAGTTTTAAAGATTACGATTCTTGTGAAAAAATTACACAAATTCAAGGAAATTAGCAAACGCTGGCAACTCACGTACGGTTCGTAGACCAATAGACTGTATAGCTAGCAGAGCACGTGAACGCGAGACGGTGTTGCTATGTAAGTTTTGCAATTTTACTTAGTTTATTTTTTTTTTGCTTGGAAAAATTTATTTAAGTTATTTTTTAAAATAATAGCAAAATAAGGACCTACTACCGGTATATAGTAAGAGGTTTTCGGATCAGATACTTGTTTTGTAACACACTGTATATCACCATCGTGGTATATAACAAAATATTTGTTCGCTATAGACTATAGGTACATACACAGAGTATATAAAGTCTGTAAGCGTAACAGTACACTAATATTAACTCGATTATAATCTATATAAGTGAATCTGTGCTAATCTAAAAGTAAACCAGCGGGAAATGTTTCTAGTTATAATCGTCTTAATTTTTAAGGAAAATGTATAGTGACGTCATTTCGCGAGTCCATCATTACCGGTCAAAATACGCTCTAAGTCAATGATATTATATTAAATAGATATGTTATAAGCACAAAGTTTTTAAGACGCAAAAACATCCTAATTAGGACGTTTTACCTTTAGTCTTGTGTTAATTGCCATTTACGGGTAACTATTAAAACTATCTTTTTATTTTGTTGTTTTATCATTTATCTCTTTTCTATAGTTTTGACTTGTAGTGAATGAAAGATACGTAGTTTAAGTATGTGTGCTGAACACTTTTTTCAGTTGATTTGTATAAGTGTAAAATATGTATTAAATACTAGCCGCTCCCCGCGGTTCCACCCGCGTAGTTCCCGTTCCCGGGGTAATAACGGGATAAAAAGTATCCTATGTTATAATCCAGGGTATCATCTATTTATATATCAAATTTCAACCAAATCGGTCCAGCCGTTTTACCCTGAATGAAAGACATACGAGATGGATAATATTGTTACTATTGTAATAAGTAAGTACTTACAAGGTACAAACAGACATGAAAGCGTCGACGGCTTTCAAGTAAGACACCGGTGGGAGCTGAGACTGCACTTTTCCGTGCTGGGTGGAGAGGGTGAGTAATGACGTCACACCCAGGGTTACCCGAGCTGGGGCGGCGTCTGGCTTGATCCAGAATGATACCCACTAAAAAAATAGGTTTTATTTGAAGCTCCGGTACTATCTACTTTGCTGCTTTCTAAGAGCGTCAAGGATCTGACTTATTCCAAGTTTAGAAGCCCTGTTAAAAATGTCTAATAAAAAGGCGTAGGTACTACAATTGAATTTTATCATTAAATTAATATATTAAAGACAAAAACGCTTAGAATGATATTTCTTAAGGCTCGTGGGACGGTGACCTTTTTCGTGTATAAATATTATAATAGTCGAGTTTTTGTTTATATTTACAATTGTAAATTTTTATTTTAAAAAGAGCGACTATCAGAGTTTCTTGCCGGATCTTCTCTGTAGAAACTGCCTTCCGAACCGGTGCTAAATGTTTTGCAATAATACCATGACGATTCAAAAGTGTTACTTTGCTATGTCCTTTCAAGTTTCTATTACTTGACAATATTTTAAAAGGAAAGGAATTGTATGTTTCTTGACCAACTTGTTACAAAGCGATCGATAAAAATTATATCTTTATAAAAGTTCTTTAGATTTTTAATTTATATGAATAAAAAAATGTCAGAAATTAAAATTATGCCTCAACACGTACATTTAAAAAGAATTGAATATGATTTTTTTATATGTTTAATTTGTTTTTTATTAAGCTATTTAAGGCAAGAATTGGTCGTACATTAACATCGAACCATTTCATTCCTAAGCTTTTGCTGTAAAACACGCATGATTCAATCAGACTATAAGAAAGGATTGATAAAACATTGTATAAACAAGTGCTAACTTACAGACATGATCACAATAAGGCAAGTAGGTATGTAAGTGTTAAACAAATGGTAGCCCAGGCGTCTCTTCAGTTTGAATATCACCTCCAAGCATGTGAAGTTACCTGCAAATTACATGAATTACATACATTTTACTGACATCATTTACCTATAGAAAGATTTCTAAGAGTTCTCGCTATGACCCGATATATTTTGATTTTAAAGAATACTTTACATTGCCTTTGTATTTCTACTAGTTGATGCCACTGCCCGTGCTGTGCCCACTTTATTGGGCATAACGTTAATAATCCTTTTTTATTTTTGTTATTTTTATTATATAGCCTATGACACTCAGCAATAATGTGGATTCATTTACTACCCCTAATAATTTAACAAACACACAAACTTTACTTCTTTATAATATTAGTATTTTACAATATGCCATTTAAATTCGAAAATGTTAGTGTAATGTATGGGTCATATTCGCTTATACGTTGAGATAAAACAAATAGAATAACCAATTCAATAAAACGCTTATAAATTAAGATCTTTTAATCGCACGACAATCATCATAATCTTTTAACCAATAGCCCTGTAAAACATAACAATACGTAAGCACATATAATACATGACACAGAAATAGTCTTAGCCTTAAGCGCTTAAGCTATACCATTCAAATATTAGATGTCGTGACGTTAATGAAAGTACAATAAACCCAAACTTCGTACATTGCTGGTTAATTCTTACACCCATATAAAAATGTTCTCATAAAGGCAGCAATGTATCGCCCCTAGTTCCAAGCTTTGGATTACTATTAATATCAAAGTAAACAATAGCGTATTTGGATCAAGCCGCGCTTAATGAGTAAATCCATTTATCGGAGATAACACTTTCGTTCTTGGCCGTTTTGTAGAAAATTCCACAACCTACATAATTTTTGTATGTGAAATTTTGTTTATAATCTTTCGTTAATCATCATGACTAACCCTGATCCGGAGTTTTAGGTTTTTTTTTTAAATTGCACAGATAATGTAGAATTAATGATTATTTCAATTTGAATGAAGTAATGTTTCGATCTGAAATTTCGTTAATAATCTTTCGTTAATCATCATGACCAATCCTGATCCGAAATGTTACGCTGTTTTAAAAATTGCACTGCAATCTTTCATTCTACATTATGTATAATTATTAAAGATTATTTCAATTTGAAGTAATGTTTCTATACATTTTCGGATTCAAAACACATAAATATAGGTACTACCTCGTATACCTTGTAGTTTGTACCTTTTATAAAATTCACGTCTTTATTTTCAATCTTATAATTGGCAAATTGATCAGAAGCTATACTGGACTTCGGTCTGTAAGTTTTAAAACGAAACAAATTTTGACCCCTACCTGTAGAATAAACTTGGGTGCAATCAGCCGTTCTGTTATTGACCAGCTCTAGTTGAGGCAGTTCTATGTTCTCATCCACCACCAGGGGCACCTCGGGATCCCATTGAAATATCATATCATCAGTTGTGTGGGACACTGGAAGGTTGGAATAGAATCATTTATTTGAATTACAAACGGCCAAATACTCATACACAAATTATATTTAAGCACGCTTTAAGACTCGTAATTTTGCCAGAATTGTATGGCGAACTGTCAAATCGGACCGGTTTAAGTTGTACTTAAATTTAAGCTGCGTTTCAGTATTCCGGCATAAGTGCTTAAGTAAGACGTTCTTGGCTAAATGGCTTTCTAAAGATGGTTAAAAGAAAGTACTCTAAATTTAATTGTTAAATGAAAACTATATCTTCGCCTTTTTAAACACCGAGAAAATTATCAAAATCGTTATCTTGAAATGCTAATTATTAAACTAGGATGAGATAAAAATGTTTATTTGTGTACATATATAGAGTAAGTACTAATAATTAGTTTTATATAAAAATGTAATGTTATCAAGACTCAAGAAAAGATAGGCGCGCTTATTCGCTACTAAAAAAACGTTAAAAAGACGACGACAAAACATCAACAGGAATGACGATATAAGACTCATGTTTTAATTTTTTATCAGCTTGTATTAGATCTTATGATTGAGCCATGCTTACATATATTATTAGTTATTAGTTTAAAGATCATACGATGCAACATCAGATAACCTTGCATACGTTATACTTCGGCCTAACGTATCAATAGTAACGATCAATCTAGATTCATATAATTCAATATTTCCGACTGGCAACTAATTTCCTTCTTATATATTTTAAGTACATCACCCCAGAGGTTTTGTCAGCACTTTCAAATGACGACCTATTGACCCAATAAATTATTAAACCGTTAAAGTAAAGAATCCGCGCGGACAGCAAAATTGTTGGCAAAAAGAATACGATTAATTTCTGCTAACTATGAGAACCTCTTTAATTCAAGCGTATAATTTTCCATATAATAAATATGTAATCTAGCTATTTTTATTCGTTCACTTTGTATAATAATAATTCGAAAACACACATAAAGACATATCAATCGCATCGTTCGCAAATATTCTCACCAAGAGACTTGGAATTACTTCTGTAGTAATTAAACATGTATACTTGACAAAACTAAACTTGATTGATTATCTAGAAAAAGATCAAGAATCCTGCGGCTGAGTTAGATTTAAATATAAATGAATAGAATAAATTGTAAGTCTTATGATCAAGCCTATTGAAAAATAGTGTAAAATTAAATACGTTTTACATTGTAGGGGTTGTTCTATCAGCGATGAGATGCCTTCTTATCGCTTAAATACAAAGCAATCTCCCACAGTGTGACTACGATGCGAGCCCGAAGACATGATGCAGAACGTTTCCAATTAAAGTCCTCAGAAAGTGGAGGCAAGACCCTAGTCCTTCAGAACAGTATCGTGTTCCAAAATAAACGTCAAGTACCTCACCTATTTATGGAGTTCTTTACACAGCGCGACATTAAGCCTCAATCATGACTCTCAACTGATCTTCACGATAAAAACGAGCTGACATCAGAAGCTGAACGCCATCGAGGACCCTTGGCCTACATTCTGAATACTCAAGGAATCAATTTTATGTTATGTATCGCCAACAAAATTTACCCACACTCGACTCGAAATGTTTGCGTATTGAGCACCCATTGTTGGCTGCCGTTACGTCCCTGAGTAGCGAGAGCACGCCGCTGGTACATCGCGACGTTTTGACCCAATCTATGACCTAATTACCTTTGATCTGCACGACGGAAATGGGAGCACTGAAATCTATTGAATCCAGCGTCAAACGCTCATTAAATCCACTGCGACGTTATTTATTTTTAGTTCCCCGGATATATTTAAAACGTTAATTTTATGCTTTAATTGCGGGTTCTCAAACAATTATGTTGATATTTTTATACGTTCGACGTTGACGAGTTCAAAGCCTTTTCATTTTATTTACGTGGAGTTTTATAAGCCGCTGTGCCGTATGTGCTGTTCATGGTTAAAGCAAATAATTATACTAATACGACAATATTTTAAAATGCCAAAACATCCTCAGTAATAAAGCCAAGCCTCAATATTCCACAATTGTGTATTCCTAAATATATAGGTACCGAATAATAAGACAATAGTTAGATTTAATCTGCCCTTATTTACTCTTGGATAAAGTCGCAGCGACCAAAATATTTTAGGCAATTATTAATCAGTATACATCGACTCGAATCCAATATCCACTAAGGCTGTTCGCTGCTAAAATGCTAAATTAGTTCCTCATTAAGATATGCTGACGGCGGCCATTTCGCCGCATCTTGATGAATAATGGAAGAGGTGTTGACCTACAGTCAGGGTTACAGCTAATTATATTCATTGGGCTTTCATGGCGAGTGACGTCATTGGACACTTTATATATAGATAAGTCTTACGTCGAAGAAAGTTGAAGACAGGTTTTAGAAATAGATCTGCTTTATTTTTCTATTAACTTACTCAAAAAATAAAAAAAAATCAAAATATTTTATTTCTGAATAAATTTGAAAAACAAATACCTTCAGAAAGTCTACATGGTGCCTACCACCGGTTCGGGAACTAACCCGGCGAGAAGAACCGGCGTAAAAAACTCGCACGGGTCCCACACATTTTACCAAAAAAGGGGGAAAAACTGACTGATGCCACTTATTTCCTTAGATTGGGGACTTTAAAAAAGTTTCCTCCAAACATATAATACTTTGAACCATTTGGATTGTTGACGTACCTATATGTAAAATTGATTATGTGTAATTGAGGAAAAGGCATTTTGAAGTTATTTGCTTTTGAAACTGTATCTAAAAACTTTTTGAATCCAACAACTACTTGAGTCAAGGAAAGGCGTCCGGTGTAATTGTTCCAGAAACTACAACGTAGCCGTACAATTGTTCTACTTAGAATAACGGTTGGCACAAACCTACTTTACGCAAGGATTTAATGAGGGTTGGAAGGTTCCACTTTGTGCAGAAAAGTCCTCTCGTTCTAGGATTATAACTCTATACTATTTTTTATTCGTAATTCAATCTCTGCAAAGTTTTGGGATCAATGACTAATCCATACTAATATTATAAATGCGAAAGTAACTCTGTCTGTCTTTCCATCACGCTAAAACTACTAAACCGATTAGAACGAAATTCGATACAAAGATAGTCTATAGCCTGGGGAACTACTACATAGGTTACTTTTTTTCAAAAATCAATCCCCAAAAACGTCAGCATTGTAAAATAATGATATTGGACAATTAGTAATGGAGCTGAATATACGCCGTTATTATGATACACTGTTGTTTTACTTATTAAGAACCTAAGAAAGAGCCTACCATTAGTACGACGTCACTCTCTGCGACATACATATAAACATATAAATAGCATAGCAAAATACACAAGCTGTAACTAATACATGTAGATACATTCAAACACATATATTTAACATAGAAATAGATATATAGACACCTTTTTTACCTCATATAAACGGAATCTTTTCAATTTGGAACAGATTATTTTAAGCTTAGAAATTTTATATGGACTATATTATATACTTCAAAAAGTTACTTTGGTTCCACGAATAAAGAACACCTCTAGTTACTCAGTCGTCAGTGCCAAGTGACTGCAGCGTTGAATAATTTGTGCGGTACCCTTATGCTGGGGCCACACCATAGATGTAGCCGCAACTTAACGGAATAATTTGACAATGGCATTAACAATGCCATTTGGTGTTAGGCGATATCTCAAGTGGTGGTACATCAAAGAGATTAATGCGAAAATTGATGCGATGAAGCGGCCACAATTCATGAGCATTCATGTTAACCGTTGAAGTGTAGCCACCCATTTTAATGCGTTAAAAATTATCGCAATAATCTATATATATATAAAAGAAAGTCGTGTTAGTTACACCATTTATAACTCGATAACGGCTCAACTGATTTGGCTCAATTGGTGGGGATGTAGCTTAGAACCAGGAGAAGGACTTAGGATACTTTTTATCCAGTTTCCAGGGGAATATTTTTTTATGAAAGCAAACGCGGACGGAGGGCATTGACGTTAAACGTTAGTGTGGTCCCAGTATTAAAGGTACCTCGTACGAGCGCAGTAACGAACGTGGATTGTTCTAGAAATCTAAATGTAGGTAAATCTTTACAAATGGCTTTTGATTTGCGGTCTACGCTTTACATTAAAAGCTTTTACTGACAAGTACGTAGTGTATTGGAATTTTAATAAAGTAAGGATTTGACTTTTTCAATGAAGTATTTAATATTTTACTTTGTGAAACATATTATTAATTATCAAGTTATGTAGTAGAGAGATGCTTAAAACAATAGAGAAGTCCTTTAAAACACAAGTATACAAACTAATATGAAATGTATCTATGGAAATAATAAGAACTAGATAAGTCGTTTTATTTATTCAACTAGTGTATA
>JADANM010005856.1:5413875-5428070 GCA_026213755.1 Eurema hecabe | reverse complement strand
GTTTCGGCCGATTTTGGCCGAAAACGAAACTGCCGCCGAAACTTGATTTTTGGCCGAAACTCAGCCGAAACCGAAACCGAAACCGAACTTTCGGTCGGACATCAAAAAATGGTAGGTGCAGGTGGTAAATGTTTTGTAATACCATGACGATTCAAAAGTGTTACTTTATGTAGCCTAATTGAATAAAGATACTTTTGACTTTGACTTTTAAAATTTTGGGTAGGATAGGTACAGCGTGAACGAAGTCGCTTTGGGGCAGCTAGTTTTTTAATAAAGCGTTCTGTTAGGTTTACTAAAAGAACATCTATATTAAAAAATGTCACCCAAATGGAAACAGACGTACAGGTAACGAAAGTGGTTTTTCATTTGTTTGTGTTTTTCACTTATTCATTTATTACTTACTAGCTGCTGCCCGCGACTCCGTCCGCGTGGACCTTCATATAAACTTTGACCCCCCCCCCCCTTTCCCCCCTTAAAACCCTTTTTTCCAGTTAAAAAGTAGCCTATGCTACTCTCCATCTTTTCAACTAACTGTATGCCAAAAATCAGGTCGATTGATTGCTTAGTTACGCCGTAAAGGAGGGACAAACAAACAAACACGCTTTCACATCCAGTATAATATTAGTATAGTATGGATACCCTTTATTTATTAACTTAACATTTTGAGTGTTCGATTATGAAAGTAGGTCTAAACTGAATATTTATATTATTTAATTAACATTGTAATGTTACGCGTATTATACGGGTAAATTATGATGTCTTAACAAATTATCAACCGTATGTGTAACAGGAAAACAATCATAAATAGGTACATATTAACTTGACCTATAGTAATTATTAGCCGATATAAGAAATAAGTTGCGTTTTTATGGCCCCTGCACTGTTTTTTGGTTTATTAACCGATTTAGGTCACATATGAATAGTGAAAAATAAATACCTCAAGTAAAATGCGTCACCTATAGGCGAGCGTCATTAGATATTCTATATTTACTATGGATTAATAATTCGGAATTAACGGCTTGCGTATGACGTCATAACAACGTCAAATCTTACATTTCGAATATCTATACTGTATCTATCTATATCTATACATATAATAAAAACGTAACGAGTCACTGTCTGTACTTGGAAGACATGAGAAAAAATATTATAGGAGACCTTTATTAACGCAATAGAACCCAAAACAATGATTTTTGGAATTTTTGTCTGTTTGTCTGTTTGTTTGTGCACGCTTATCTCAGAAACGGCTTATCCTATCTAGATAGGGTTCTCAATGATATAATGTGGTAAGCTTCACTTAACATTTAGTGTTTAATTCATGTCAATCGGATGATAAATAAAAAAGTTACGGCAATTTAAAGAATCACGTTAAACTTGCTGAACGTTTGTTGGCGCGGGTTTAGCATTTTCAAAAATGCTGCCCAAAGTCACTTTTCTACGCGGGCGAAGTCGCGGGCACAGCTAGTATAACATAAATTCACGTGTCCTTTATTAACGTATAAGTTGATTGCGTGTTGTATAATTCGTGTTAATAAAATAATTTACAATATATTTTATATTTATTACTTTATTCGGTCGTACTTTATTATTAAAAAAATACATTTCAAAGTATTGTCTTTATATAATTATTAAATCGCGAGCTCTAAATAGTTATACTTATCATTTATTAAATTAAATACTTATCTCTTATATTAATAATAGTACAGGACACTTATTTTAACATGGCGCCATCTTGTCCCGCGCTAAGCAGAGCTTGTGGTATTGCAACTGCACCAAGACTGCAGTAAAATGTTTTTTTGGTGTGGGGATCGAACCCACAACCTTTCGCGCAGATAATAGTTGCGCATTGCGCCAAGCAGTCGTATATAAAATCATATAATACTTAATAACCGAATTGTGTTGTAATTGTTTCTATTTTTGTTTCAGATAAGGGCACATAACGTGCCTTCAGCCAACATACGACCGGTCAGGATGACAGTTCCGATCAGAAAGAAATCCTCCAAAGCTCTTAGCACGTACCTTAACACGTAAAAACACAAACACTGACAGTGATAGTATATAGTATTGTTCCTCTTGAGTGATATTAGTTGTAAGTGGTGCCATTGATTAGTTGATAACAATGAAGTTTTTAAGTGTATTTGTGATTTTGGTGGTGTCGGCCCGGGCTGACCGAAGTAAGCTACCTCCTACATGTGATAGGTGAGTTTCTTTTCTGTAGATTTGTTTTTGGTACCTACCCTTAAGTGTGAAAGGCCTAGAACCTAGGCCATGTTGTAAGTAGAGGTCAGTACGGTACAGGTCGCGTCACGGATGTTTAGCGCTGGACGAGAACAGCTGCGCATCGCTAGAATCGCGCTCATAATTGACGTATTGGTGCGAGAAAGACAACACTATTGGGGAACCAATCAACGCTCGCGCACCCGATGATCACGCGCCCCGCGCGCCGTGCCGTCCCCTCGATAGCTTATTTTTGACTTCTGCGCAGGTTTCGTTCAGCGCTAAAGATTCGTGGCGCTACTTATACTAGCCCACCCGTTAATAGTTAATACTTAATAGCAAACATTGTATTATATTGAATACATAATGAATTTACTTTTTTGACAATTTATTGGTTAGATTATTTTTCAATTATTATTCAGATATTCAGTTAACTATAATATCCGGTGTATGCAATTATTAACAGTGATTTTTTCTGGCGATTGGCTACGCCTAATAGCTGACCTCTGGCATAAGGGCAAATTAACAACGGCGTAGCTCGCGAAACAATGACAAAACAATGTTTTGAGTTTGATTGATAAATAGGTCACTCAAGATGGCCGCGACGAAATTCAGAATAACCTACTTGAGTTTAAATAATATTGTGAAAAATTTACACAAATTCAAAGAAACTCACAAACGCTGGCAACTCACGTACGGTTTGCAGACCCTTTAGCTAACAGAGCACGTGAAAGCGAGACGGTGTTGCCATGCAAGTTTTAAAATTTACTTAGTTTACTTTTTTGTTTGGAAAAATAAGACGTAATTTTTGGTACATTAAAAACGTATTTAAATGTCATATATATCGGGAATTAATAAAATTACCCTTACATATTATATCATATCGGAATGTTTATATGATCTTTAACATGACTTGTATTTATTTTCCGTGATCCGTTAAATGGAGTTATTATACTTATCAGTAGACATTTTATTATTATGACTTTTTTACAATATTATCAATACAAATTATAAAGCGATGTTTCACTAGTCTGTCTGTTTTCTTAAAAAATAACCATTAATTTTTTTTCATGTATTTATCAATTTGCGACGTCTCGTAGTAAATTTATCAACTTAAGAATATCCATTCGTAAGATTCTAAATGGTTCGACCAACCACATAAGAGCTTTTAATATTACGCTTTTCTAAAATACGGCAAATAAGACACTGCTCTCTGATTGGTTGATGTTGACAGTTATTCAACCAATCAGAGCGCACATGGCGTTTGGTTATTGCTTACTTATTATTTTACGCGTGAGTTTGGTAAGTTTATAAATTTGCGAAAATGTGGCCGTAACATAATTCAATTTATCTCTCGTTTAGAATCCTACGAAGGTTTATATATTTCCTAGAAAATTTTTAAACTTGCTGTTCTTGTTATCTTCCGATGACATATATATTTTAAACTGCAAGGATCTTAGTTATGTGAAAAACTTAAAAATAAGCCAACTTTGGCATCTTATCAATATTTCTTTTTCTATCCTTGTCTAACTTGCTTACTTATTTTATCGTCTTCTTTTTTTCTTAACTTGCTGTTATAATAACCTTATTGCTCTCAGTGTTACTATTTCCATTTTACCTTCCAATAATGCTTTTATAAGTAAATTATACCTGAAACCCTCACACTTATAAATCACTAGCTGTTGTTCGCGACTTCGTCCCCGTCGGATCTATTTCTATTATTATGTTATAGTGAGTCAATCTTAGAAGATAGACATATACTGTCGCGGACTTTTTTTTAGATTATTTAAAGAGGAATAATTCTTTCATACATATTATTTTTGTATCTTGAACCGTTTTCGCAGCGCACGCAAAGGAAGCCCTCAAAGATGAATAATTTTCCCCGTTTTTTCCACATTTTCCATTATATCTTCTCTCCTATTAGTCGCAGCGTGATGTTATGTAGCCTAAAGCCTTCCTCGATAAATGGTCAATTCAACAAAAAAAGAATTTTTCAATTCGAACCAGTAGATCCTGAGATTAGCGCGTTCAAACAAACAAACAAACAAACAAACAAACAAACAAACAAACAAACTCTTCAGCTTTATATATTAGTATATATAGATTACATGTATAGACAAATAATTGTAAACTTTCATAAATGTTAAACAACATTATCACGGATAAATGAATGTAACATTACTAGCCGAAACCGGTTCAATCCGGTTCAAATGTAACCTGTCACTCACCGCCTACACTACCGTGAGGTTTGATTAATTATTATTATTGTACTGAATACAATTTATGTCATACTTTTCACGCCGTCAGCGTTTTTAACCGACTTCAAAAAAGGAGGAGGTTCTCAGTTCGTATAATATATTTTTTTATTTAGGGTAATATGTTCCCTGAAATATTACTAAGGGAAGGTATACTCTAATTTTTACGGGTAACTAAATAAGTATAACTGTTATTTTTGCTTATAGTATGAATTAGCTTAAACATTTAAATGATATACCTAAATAGTGTAAAATGTAGTCGTGTGTCTGTATGTTGATAAATTGTCTTACATTTGAAGCAAAATTATAGCAGTGCCCCGCGATTTTACCTGGGTTATTCCCCTACCCAGAATAATATCGGGATGCAAAGTGTCCTATGTGTTAATCCAGGATATCACCTATCTACATATCGAATTTCCACTAAAACGGTCCAGCCATTTTTGCATGAAAGAATAACAAACATACCAAACAGACATTCTTACAAACTTTAACATTTATAATATTAGAAGGATTTATTTTGCAAAAAAATACAACTTTATATTTCTACATAAGACAAACTCTACAAAAATAACTTTAAACCCGAATTGCAAAAGAAATATAATATTTCGCAAATGTTTTTGCAATATGTATTGATAAAAAGTTTACTTTCAAGGTAATTTATATTACCTAATTGCATTTGTATCTAAGCACATTGCCTATCAAATAAAATTTTGCTTACGTATTTCTTTAATTAATTATTTCGGCTATTAAATAGGATTAAGGTACGACTAGAATGAAGTCTTAATAATAATGAAAATATATTAAGGAACCTAAGGCCCTCCGCACATGGAGCTACTCAAAAGGAACTAATCACAAACTCAAATTACTAACGAGTTTTTTGAGCGTCACCGCCCATACATTGCCATACAGGTTCGCACATGACGCGACTAGTCACTAACCAGTTCGTAACGCGTTGGCAACTGATCGCGCGCGACGCGTCGTGCCGGTCGCCAAGCTACTAGGTTACCCGAGTTTACTGTGTTTTGATGTGAAAAATGAATGATCAAACCTTAAATATTAAATTTGTGCAGAAAGTGGAAGAGTATCCATGTTTATATAATTATAAACTGACAGATTACTCACGAAAGGATGTAACAGAAAGAGCTATATGATAATATAGTATAATGACATCGTCATCTTCGCTCGATCCACTCGACATTTTTATTGCTTTCAATAGGTTGCTAGGTTTTTCCCACGTGTTTATTTGGTAGTAGAAATAACAGAAGCGACTGTGAAACCTTGCAATGTGAGTAGCGTCGTGTGCGAAATACAGTTTATAACTAGTTTGTAATTCTAATTACTGATTAATTCCGTCATATTTGAGTAGCTCCATGTGCGGAGGGCCTAAGACTTATATTAAATCAAAGAAATCGTTACCCGTAAATACAGACAGATGGTAGAAAAAAAGCATATCATATAAATTCGAAATGAGAAACCTCCCCCTTTTTTGAAGTTCGTTAAAATACATACATACTGTATCTGAAGTTAGCCGAGTGTACGCTTACCAACACATTTCCCGGTTAATTTTTATATTAAATGTATTAAACTAGCTGTGTCCCGCGGTTTTACTTGTAGCTCCCGTTCCCAGGGGAAAATTCGTAATGTAAGCTATCCGTATATAATATCTTTTAAGTTGGAACCAACTGCAAACGGTGTGCAAATTTAATTTAAAATCGGTTCAGTTATTTAGGAGTTAATTTAAGCCACGAAAAACGTGACACGTAATTTATATATATTAATAATCTTAATTAATAAATTATTTCAGTATGATATATTGCCATGGACCGCTGCTGGACACGGTGCAAATGGCTGGTCTCTACAACGACTCCAAGACCTTCGTGGACATGAAATTGAAGCTGTCTCCCAACATAACCATGGACCATTTCTTCCAGATGATGAACAGGTATACACTTGGTTCTGATTTGACAAATAGTAGATATGACACATACTTCTTTATCTTAAAGGTTCTTCCTCTAATTATACCAAAAGAGAACGAGACCAAAAGAGATAGTAAGAGTTGGTATCTATAATATATAAGTTTTGTTTCTTTGCTCTGATATATAGCGGAGTAATAATAAATAAATACCTCATTTTAACCCAGCGCCATCTAGTCCCACGAAGAGATAGATAACAGATATGTTACATTTACGGTTTTTTTGTAAACATGTACATGCAATACTTAGCAACACCCAGACCCCAGAAAGATACTTATGTAAATTACACATATAGTTTTCTGGAATACGAATTGAACTCATAATCCTTTGCACAGAAAGTGGTTGTGCTACTACTGCGCCATGCGGTCCACTTGTAAATCATATCTTTAAGTATCTGTTGCTAGTTCTTTAACCTGATTGCTTCTATTGAACTGATAAAATTTTCAATTGAATTTCTTTGACTGATAGGGTTAATAGTTGCATTATTTTTGAGTGGCCTTCAGAAAAATATTGAAAATAGCAAATGGATTATAAGTAAACAGGAACGTAAAAAAAATCTCGGAGAATATATATGTAGTATGGTTTTAATTAAATGATTTTGTAAAGGAAATAATTTGTAACGATATAATTTTATTTAAAAAAAAGCAACTATCAAAGTGTCTTGCTGATTCTTCTCTGAAGAAACTGCCTTACGAACCGGTGGTAAATGTTTTGTAATACCATGACGATTCAAAAGTGTTGCTATATGTAGCCTAGTTAAATATAGATATTATTAACTATGACTTCGTCGGAATATATAATGTTTATTATATAAGACGGTGTGTATTCAGAACAGGTTCCCGTCCGACGAAAGCGGATATTTTGGAGTTCGTGAACCAAAACTTTGATCCAGAAGGTTCGGAGTTCGAAGACTGGAGACCTACCGACTGGAAAGATAATCCTGGTAGGTTACATTGACGTCAATAATTCCTTTGTTTCACATAAATAGGTGCTCTTTAAACTTAATAATAATAATTATAATAATCATTTATTATCATAAACAACCAATACATTTCTCTCAATTCTGGATACAACATTATTATTTAATATTAAATTACATTATTGCAAAATTAAAACAACAAATTATTTTAAAATAAAGGTTTACATTTTTATTGTAAAACCGTTATTTTAAAACCCACATTATTCGGACAATTTTTTTTTAATAAATGTCAAAAAAAATTAAAAACGAGATTTAAATGCATTTTTTTAGTTGTATGGGCATCTGACAACTCTTAGTCAGACCAGCTCCATGGTGTCAAACTATTGTATTGTCATCCAAATTACGTAGTTATACTAAGTTTCAGCTGAATCGGTTTATTTGAAGTGGTTCAAATCTTCCTTGTGAGATCTATAACCATAATTAATAATTTAATTTAATCATTTAATAATTTAAACATTAACATTAAACATCAGATATAATTGTGGTCACCCGACTACTGAACTAGTAAAAATACTGTATCTCAGCAGTTGGGTCCACCCTAATTAGCAAGTTCAGTTTACAATATTAATGCAACATTATAAAAATTGAATAAAATTAAGAGCGATCAAATTACAATTTAATGTGATGGCAGGAAAAGTGTGAGTGAGTGTGTTAGTGTGTGAGTGTGGAGTGTACCTGTGTGCATATGTGTGAATGGGTGTGATTGTGTCAGATAATGAAGAAATTAAGCAATAAAAACATGCAAACATACATACAAAATTGAAGTTTAATAAAAGCTTTTAATAATAATAATAACAAAATACAGTATTAATAGATAATAGATACACATTGGACCCCACACAAGGCAAAAAAAGGCAATATTGTGTCAATTGTTAAAGATGATTGATATGATGGTGTAATTCTTGTAATTTCAGCATTCTTGGACAGGATAAAAGATCCCCTCCTCAACCAATGGGCGTCAGACCTTAACAAGCTGTGGCTGGAATTGGGCAGGAAAATGAAAGACGATGTACGAGAGAACCAGGATTTGTACTCCATCATATACGTGCACAACCCTTTTATTGTCCCGGGTAAGTTGGACTTATTTTTAAAAAGCTTTGAATCATTAAGGAAACAAACACTTCTGATTGGTTTTTTTATTAATCTTTATAAGCCGCGTACTTGATGTTTAAGAGTTACTTAAAATGAACTAAATTTAGGCGTCTGGTAAGGAAAAACAGTTACTTTTACATAATTTATCATAGTAGTAAGGATTATATCAAGTTGGTGAATTTTTATGTAGTCTTACGACTACTAAGCCGATTTTGAGTATTTTTTCATCAAAATATCCTCACGCAATATCATGTGATAATGAATAATCATTGAATACAAATCAAAGTCGCAATTAAAAAAAATGCTTCATCTATACTTCTATTATTACCAATATATAAAGAAGTAAAGTTTGGGTAATCTCTACTGAACCGATTTTAAAAAATTCTTACACCAATAGAAAGCCACATTATTGCTGAGTATCATAGGCTATATAAAAAACAGAAAAGGATAATTAAACATTATGCCCAACGAAGTGAAGAAGAAAAATAAATTAATACATAACTAATGATAAGGCTTTATTTCACTGTACCGATGTATTTTCTTTTTAAAAGCAACCAGTAACAACTGCTATCAAAAACTTTCTTGGACGATTGACACATCATCTTAATATACAAATCTCGTGTCACAATGTTTGTCCTCAATGGACTCCTAAACCACTTAACCGATTATAATAAAATTCGCACACCATGTGCAGTTCGATCCAACTTGAGAGATAGGATAGCTTCCATCCCGGTATTGCCCCGGGAACGGGAACTACGTGGGTAAAACCGTGGGACACAGCTAGTAAAATTATATTATTAAAAAAAAAATAATATTTCAAAAATGTCTTCCAGGCGGTCGTTTTCGAGAGTTCTACTACTGGGATTCTTATTGGATCATCAAAGGCCTCTTGCTGTCTGAGATGAGGTCCACTGCTAAAGGAATGATCAGCAATTTTCTGGATGTCGTCGACAGAATCGGTTTTATACCGAACGGAGGAAGGATTTATTATAAAATGAGGTATATTTTAACTTGTATAATTACCTATGTTTTTAAAAAATCTTATTAACCTTAAACTTATGATCAGCCCTTTGCATACATATTTTATGCATGAATGTATATGTCACCAGAAAATAACAAGAACAGCAAATTTGCGAAAATGTGGTCGTAAAACAATGCAATTTATCTCCCGTTTTGAATACTACGAAGGTTTATAAATTTCCTAGGAAATTTATAAATTTGCTGTTCTTGTTATCTTCCGGTGACATATATCCTATACATTAACCTGCCTCTTTAATCTCTATAATCTATTTAATAATGTATGAGAATCGGTTGTGTAGTTTAAAAAAATTAAGAATAAAAATAAAAATTAATTAAATATATAGAGACAGACCGAATAAAGCAACTTTGTTTTATACTATGTTATAATGATTATAGTGAACTTTCAAAGTTTCTTGCCGGTTGTTCTATGTAGCTGTGCTAAATTATTTTTGTAGATTCTAGAGTCTGTATTGTGACTATTATTTTTGGAAAGTAGTTTCTACAGAGAATAACTGGCAAGAAACTGATAATTGTTCTTTTAAGATAAAAAGGGAGTAATACTAATTAATGTTGCTATGTACATACTATGTGCAACAATACTATACATACATACATACATTCGGTTCAAACGTCATATTATATACGGTTGAATTGAAAAACATTCTCCTTTTTTGACGTCGGTAAAGGAAGGGTCACTGGCCTGCGAGAATTTTTATCAATATTAAAGTATAAAAATCTTTGTGCACTTTCATAAGTTTAGTTATTAATTTTTCTCAATCAATTACAGATCGCAGCCTCCTCTCCTTATACCTATGGTGAAACTCATCCTAGATGATACATTCGATTTAGAGTTTTTGAGGATGCACATACATACTTTGGACCGCGAATTCGACTATTGGGTCACCAACCATACTGTTGAATTAAAACATGAAGGACAGACGTAAGTTTTTATTTATTTAATGTCATTTAAGCAATTTTTCAAGTTTTTTTTTACATACACATTTAAAAATATGTATATGTAAAAAAACGTACATACAGAGAAATAATATTAAATTAAAATTTTTAAAACCCCCGACAGACAGACAGACACGTCCAATTTAACCCCCCATAACTTTTAAACGGCTGAATCGATTTTCATTTAACATGTCTAAGAACACTCCCCTGTAAAACACCTGTAATTCAAAAAAAAAACTAAATTGAAATCGGTACATTCGTTCGGGAGCTGTGATGCCACAGACAGACACGTCAAACTTATAACACTCCTCTTTTTGCATCGGCGGTTAAAAAATTACACTTTCTCTGGTTCAACCTATGAATTGTGTCTTTAATAGTTTCATATTATGCTAATTAATAATTTACAGAATATGGAAGAATCCTAATTATTGCCTTAATTGTATAGTTATTATCTGTTTTAGTTTTAAAATGATGAGGTACACAGACCAATCTCAAGGCCCAAGACCAGAAAGTTACAAAGAAGACATAGATTGTGCTAGGTAAGTTAAATCTATACTATTATTATAAAGACGTAAAGTTTGTGTGTTTGTTAAATTGTAAGGGGTAATCTCGGGATCTACTGAACCGATTTTAAAAATTCTTTCACCATTAGAAAGCCAGACAGCAGCCATTATTGCCGAGTGTCATAGGCTATATAGAAAAAGTATTGTTAATTATGCCCAACGAAGAGGGCACGGGTCAGATAGTCTTAAATAAACACAATTATACAGGATTTAATATTCTGAAAGCGTAAATAGTATCTCCATTATTATAACATAGTAGCTTTAAAATTGGTGACATTTCGCCGAAAATAAGTATTTTCATCTCTTTCTTTTCTCCCTTCTTCTGTGGTTGCCTGGAAGAGATCACTGAGTAGTGCTAAGGCCGGCAAACTTTACCTTTCACTGTTATATAAATATAACTAACCTAACCTAACCTAATGTTTTAAAGAAGTGGAAAATAAATAAATAAATAGTGCATGTAATTTGACCGACCAGCAATGGAGGGAGCATTGCTTATGATATATAACTGCATTTTAATTAAAAGATAACGATAAAATTATTACTTCAGTATTATAGTACTACTATCACTTAATATAATTGAAGATTTCTGAAGCAAGTCTTTACTTCCTCTATCAAATTTATTTAAACGTTTTAGGTGTAGCTTAATATGTATTGGTAAAGGATGGCTAGCTATAAGCTAGCCATCCTTTACAATCCTTTACAATGTCTTAATGTCGTTCTTTTATTTTCTTTTTACAAATTGTAAGATATTTTACTTAACTATCTTTTTTTTACTAAAAGTCTTTTAGCTTTAGCTTAATATTGGCGAAGAATGGCTAGCTTATAAGGCGTCTCAAATTACAAGTTTAATGTATTTACTCAAATGACATGTTTAATACTTTTAGAACTACATATATGAACTCACCTGTCTATGTGCGGCGATAACCACTTACTATCAGGTGGCTAGCCAACTCATTCACTCCTAAAATAATAACTGTGTACTAAGTATAATATTTATAAATTGTGACTGTTTTTTTTCAGACATTTTGACTCGGAAGATAAAAAAGAAGAATTGTATGCAGAGCTTAAAGCGGCTGCCGAGTCTGGTTGGGACTTTTCCTCAAGATGGTTCATTTTAAATGGAACTAATAAAGGTTACTTATATTCAATATTAATAATAATAATAAGTATTGTTTATTTTCGGTATACATTAAATGTAAAAATTGAACAATGTACATCTATCTGTCATCTCATGAACCGTGATAGTTGTAGATAATGGTTAATTTTAACTAACTAATACTGAAATACATTTTTAAATTATGTTGATAGCATTCTGGGGTATGGATATACAAAGACATACTGGATATATAAAATAACTTTACTTTAAGAGGGACTAGATGGCGCTGTACTCAATTCAGTTTAAATGTCTAGTGCCGAAACACTGAAACGCTATTCATATTTCTTCTTTTTGGTTAAATGGCAGTGCTGCGTTATCGCAATTTTGCCAATGTCTAGTTGTGTGTAGATAAAATAAGTTTGAGGGTCGATATTTGGTTGTGGCAATCAGCAATACGTGCTTTCAATACCACAGCCAAACGTCGACCCCTATTCATATTTAAGTGTAGTACGCGTCATTTATGTTTAGCGCTGGACGAAAATAGCTGCGCATCGGTAGAATCTTGCTCGTAATTGACGTATTGGTGCGAGAAAGACAACACGACTGGGACAACCAATCAACGCTCGCGCACCCGACGACCACGCGCCCCGCGCGCCGCTCAGTCCCCTCATTACCTTATTTTTGACTTCTGCGCAGGTTTCGTTCAGCGCTAAAGATTCGTGACGCGTACTATACAACTCGAACCGGTCCGATTTGACAGTTCGTAACACAAATCTGTCAAAATTTGAGGCGTGCTTAAATTTAATTTACATAACAGCATTTGGCTGTTGGAATATTGATTTCATTAGCCAATAATTTACAGGTAATCTAACGAATTTGAAGACGCGTTCGATAGTACCAGTGGATCTGAACGCTATCATGTGCTGGAACGCGCAGCTAATGGCGGACTTCCACACCGCGCTGGGCGACACGCACAAAGCTCTGTACTACCGCGAAGTACGGGCGCAACTCATGGAGGCTATTGAGAAGGTATACATTAATTTAATAGATAACAGATCTTTTGTAATATAGTAGGGTAGAGTGAAAAGTTCTTATTAAAATGGTTGTCTTGAAGATGTTGAAGATATCGCTTCACGTAAGGCTGATAATATAATTGACGAAATTGACAAAACTATGAAGTCTGTGTTTAAATGTGTGTAAATAACATGTTATTTTATTTTATTTATTAGTTGGTTAATAATTAAGTTTTTTTTTACAATAAATGTTCTAAATTAAACGTAAAGCCGCGTCCAATATGAACAGTAACACAACAGTCACTAGTATAATTTGTTATATTTATTATAAAAAACTGTTTTAGGTAACTCGCTTTATTTATACCTAATAACCATTTTTTTGTGGAAAGCAATATTTTTTGCAACCAACACTTTTAAATCGACAAATACTTACATATTAATTGGACTTACTTATTAGTTGTACTAACAATTTAATTATTTAGGCGACTTGTATTATATTTTTTACATTTTAATATTTCATTAATAAGCCGTATTAATAAATTAATATTATCCAGGTACTATGGCACGAAGACGTTGGCGCCTGGCTAGATTTCAGTCTAGAATCAGGCAGACGAAGGGACTACTTCTACCCTTCTAACGTCGCCCCTCTTTGGACCGGCTGCTTTGATAAAGCAAGAAAGGAGTATTATGTCAACCGGGTCATTAACTACTTGGATAAAGTTAAGGTTAGTTACATATTTAATTGTTTGTAATCTCTGCTAAAAAGGTTTGCAAGCGCTGACATACCGAAAAAAAGGTTTGATACCAATGATTTTTATTTTTTTTTAATTCTAAAGTATAGACTAGTATTGTCGCTACAAAAGTTTATTTGTTTATTTATTTGATTTTTTTAATTTTTTTTGGGGCGACTTTATGGGGGGAGACCGCTTTTGAAATATTGGAATAAAGCGGTATTAGTAATTTATTAGTTGAGAATCTCATCTCTCTGTTTGCTACATCGGACATCCATATATTCACGTGAAAGCAAAAAGCA
>JADANM010005856.1:5397540-5412467 GCA_026213755.1 Eurema hecabe | reverse complement strand
ACCGTCTTTTTAAGGGAACACACTTTCAAGGTTTCAGCTGTTATAAGTAGACCATTATTAGTGGGACTTTTGCTATAGGGCAACATTTTTTAATGATTTTTTTTATATACCAGCTGGGTCTGTAAGATATTTTGATAAAAGTAATAATAAAATAATTTATATGAAAAAAATAAACCTACTTCAAACTTAAAAGCAAAAAATAAATTACTTCCCACAAAGTAATACGCATTTTCATTTAGTATATAGAAATTATTTAATTTAAGTTATTTCATAATTTAGAAGTCGGTACCAAGTAAATGCTACAACAATCTATATAATATCGATTTAACCAAACAAACACTTATTGTTTTACAACCGACGTAACACACCAATGCATAGAAAATATTTTTTCACCATGTTTTCCAAACTCTTGAAAAAAGATGGTGGAAAATGGGAGCACTTTACTTTATCATAATTCCTTTTTAGAATGCTTACGTGATGTTTAAAATTTAAGTAGGAGGTAATCCTCTGCCATTAATAGAACTTTTAATATTATGCATAGAAATCCATATCACTTTTTAGAAACTGCAAAATATACGATCCCGGCACAGTATATGGATGAAAGTCATCTCCAAACGTTTATTTTAAGTAAGGAAATCCTAACTGTACCTTGCACTTATAGTATATCGCACCTAGGGAAAAGGAATATGGCTGGGTACCCCCACGGCGCCAGACATTCCACCGCCTGAACAGTGATGTGAAAATGTCACTGCCGATCGGAAGAACACTGAAGCCAGCGAAATTACTGGGCTAATGAGACAACATCTGATGACTCAAAGTGGGGAGCGTCGGTGTAGTGCATCCCTGCCCGGAGTTGGGCCTTATGGCAAAGTTCCGGGCAGCACTGCATTGGGCTGGCGTTACTCTTACCATCAGGAGTGCGTCCAGCTCGTCTCCCCTCTTCATATTATATAAAAAATGTCGTACTTGTACCGACCAACTCCCCCCTGCGTTCCATCTTACGACAACGGGTAGGGGTCAGGGACATCTTTACACTCTTTCGCGAATCTCCAAACATCCTGCCATAACAATCCACTATTGCCATAAAATATAACAGGTAAATAATAATTCGAGGAACAAATTTCACCTTTAAATCACGTTATTTCTATAAAAATATAAGCAGTGAAAAATCGAAAATTCTCCTGCAATTTCGCCCGACCCGTTGAGTCCTTCAAATTTGTCAAGTACAACTTCTAAAGACACCCACTTTGCGGTCATGTCTCGTTAACCTAAATAAAAAAATAAGGCAGTCGTTACGTTTTCATACAATCTAAAAAGAGCCTGACCTGAATATTATTTAATTCACTATATCAAAAATTATAAGGGGCTACTTAACACGTATTGTGTCGAGTTGAAAAATGTTTGCCATTCGCTCGGCAAGTGAGATGAATGTTTATTTATAACACAATTATATTATTATGTTAAAAAGGTTTTTGTCTAATCGATTTTTGCTATAAAACGCAAAAAACCTTTTTGCAAACTTTCACCAGCTATAAAAATTTTTGCTCAAGGGCTATTGATGAGGACTTTTCACAATTGATTTATTATAATATTCTGAACGCTCATACGAATTTTTAGCTCTATGTGAATTATTGTAACTCTTAAAGTCTCATGGACTGTATGACTGTCTGTATATACTCATACTGTATGGGGTGTAAAAAGACAAAGGATGTGGTCTATATCGAGCGTATTGACACGAGTTTTCGACGGAGTTATGAAACATTCCTGAAAGGAAGAAGAGGGAACGACTCAATAATTTTCCCTTATTGAATATCGAGAAAATATAATTTTAGGGAGAAATTAAATTCAATAAAACAAAAAAAATATCTTCAAATTCATAATGTAATTTCCTCTCGCTATATCAATACAAATCACTATGAGATACCAGATGACATAAATACATAACTATTAACACATCTCGTTATATGAAATAATAATTATCTAACTCTATAATTACGGAAAATTCACTAAATCACATCGCCCGTCTGAAATCACACTTTTACGGTAAATGCAAGGAACAACATACGAATCTATTATTTACAATTTTAGAATAAAAACAAATTTGTCTACTTAAAACTAAAGTTACTACTAAGCTCTAATAATACTCTCATTTAGTAATACCTATATTAAAACATATTTTAATAGAAAACCACAGTAGAACGCTTTGTTCGTGTCATGAATAAGTTATGTCATATAAATATATAAAGAGATTAATAAAAGAAGTCATTTAAAAAAGCATAATATACGGTTGGATTGAGAAACCTCCCTGTTGAAGTCGGTTAAAATGAAATTAAAATGTCAATTAATATTACTACAGTGACATAAAGAAGGGTCATTTCATTCCGTTTTGACTTGACGTAACAGTTTATGAGATTTCAAAGTCCTATTTGAAATTGTGACGTCACGACTTACAATTTTAAATCATAGGAGTCTCCTTTATATTTATTTGTCAATAGTTAAGATTTTTTTAGAACCACTATGTGTCACATTCTCTCTTATTCTGACGTGTAACGTCTTTTATCTATGACCCTGAAACAGAATCAAACCTCTATAAGTGTCTATGTTAACAGATAAAAAATATGCGTACAAAATAAATTATTTAAACTCGATATCTAGATAATAATAAAACATCAAAATTAAAAATACTATAAAAGTAGCAATAATGTTTGGTAAAAATGTGATTTCAAATAGCTTTCGAATACAATTGATAATAATAAATACGATTATTGCTTTAATTGATTGCAAACCAAACGCCAAGCAATGCACTTATTCATATATCTAACTAATACATACACAATTATAAAAAAAATCCTGACCAAATATGTTAACTTCTGAATTCAAAAAAAAAAATTCTATTAAAAAATTTTTAAACATTGAACTAATAATTAGCTATTTATTTGATCAAAAATATTTTTTGGTATACAAGACGATACATAAGCGAATTGTACCTATACTTCTATACTTACACGAGAGATTATATTCACAGCTCGATGAAGATAATATTATACAAACTCCATTTTATATTATTAATCCAACAATCTTTCAACTTTGTACTGAATATGTTGGATTGTTCCCTACCATTTGTTTCAACGTTTAACAAACTCGAATACGATCAGCCTCGATACATCGTTATTGACTTATTGAGCAAGTTAAAGACAGTACTGTTTCGTATAACGTCTGTTATAATACTAAACATTCATTGTGTCATAAAAGTTTTTGCTACTTTTGTTGATGTGCCAAAAGGCTTACTGCTTCTACTTATATTTGAAGACAGAATGTATGTTAATACATTATTTTATGTTATAATTTTAACATTTATAAACCAATACGTTGTTAGTACACAAATCACAATCACAAAACTTTAGCGTAGGCTTAATATTGTTGAACGCTCAAAAACAGGTAAAGTTCCAACAAATTATTCAAAATGGAGACAAAAATCTACACCTGTGATTGTTTACAATGCTATAACTTGCTACTTCAAAACAAAAGTCCGTTGAAATACAAGTCAAACGTATATCAAAGTCTAACTAAGTTTAGTAATGTTGACAGCCATGAGAGTTGTAAAAACCCATTAAATAAACAGCATTGAATTTACACGAACGTAGTTCATGTTTCAATATGTATGAACTTAGCGATCTAAAATACTACAAGTCGAACGTATCTCGATGTTATCTCGTCAAGCTGAATGGTAGGGGAGTTCTAGTTCACCGCTGTCTAGGGTCAGAGTTACCGTTTAAACTCCGAAGTTCGGTGTATGGTCGTCTTGAGAGAAGCTTCAAATCTTCACCGCTTACCAACGGAGTATAGTCCTTGCGTTTTCTGTACATCATTAATCTGTAACATGATATTAATTTTATGAGTACTTTTAATTTGGTAGCGTTATGATTTTTCATATGAGAGTTAGAGGCAACATTAAAATATCAATATAGTACGTATAAAAAGAACCAGGACGCTTTATGATTACTTTTTGAACACAGCGCCATCTAGTACCACACTAAGCAGATTGTGTTATGAAAACTACATATACAATTACATATACATTTGTATGTTTTATACATATAATATACGTAACAACCCAGGCTAGAAAGATACAAATGTAAATAAGAAATATATTTTCCGTTTTTGGATCGAACCTACAACATTCGCCGCGAAAGGCAGTTTTAGTACCACTGAACCAAGACTCTACTCGACTCGACTCTACTCGACTTTTCCAAAAAGTCTGCGAAGGTGTCTGCTGAAAGTCAAAGTCAAATGTATGTCTATTCAACTAGGCTACATATAGTAACACTTTTGAATCGTCATTGTATTACAATCACAAAACATTTACAACCTGTTTGGAAGGCATATGCTCTTTTAAAATAAAAAGTTGGATTTTTGGTCTTTTAAAGTCCTACATAACCCATGGTCCTTTCCCATGAGGTCCATGGGTATCCTATTAACAATTCAAGGGAACCTTAGTTCTAATTATTATGAAATCTAGAATTACATGACTTCTAGTACCTATAAATTGTTTACAACGAACATTTGCCAGCCATGTGTTGACATTTACTTAAGAACTTCATTGTTTATCTGTTACCTTAAGGCTTAAATCATTTGACATTATCGTGCAGAGTAAATATTTATAAACCTACATAATATTTTTTTATATTTATTCCCTATGATTCTTTATATGTTTGACGTTTTGGTATGTCAAATATTAAGCTTTAAGCAAAGATTGTAACGGTGAATTTCCTGTTTCATTTTCAAACAATGTATGTTAAATACGAATCAACATTTATCTATATAACATAAGCTTTTAATCGAACCAATATATTAGTCAGTTCATGCTAGCCATACATAATAATTTTTAATATTGTCTAAGATCTTTCCATAAAAACGAGGCAAAAATTAAGCGATTTGATTTATTTCAATGCAAAATACATCTGCAAGAAAAAGAATAATAATCAAAAATATTAAATTACGAAGATCGTTAAAAAGAGACCAAATGATTATTTCGGTTTCATAGACACGTCGTAAAGTAAGTGTACGAAAAAGATAAGATACTCTATAAAGTCGAAATTGTACGAATACCGATAGCAACCATCTTCAAAGAATCCGAGGATGCTAATGATATATCTATATACATGTATACTATGTAAACGTATGACATATTAAGCGGGTGCTAAACATAATTCTAAATACCGCAACAATTTTCCTAGAAACGTAAAGAAACATCTAACACACGTTTAAAAAGTGCTGCATAGTAACTACAAGTAAAATTTCTATCATCCCTCATAACACACACACATACACATGAAAACATACACACGAACTCCAGAAGTCTGTGTGAGTAACACAGTTTATACTAGCACAGACAAACCTCCACATTGTCTCAATATCTTAATATATATAAATTACTTGACACGTTGTTTGTCCGCAATTGACTCCTAAACTACTGAACCGATTTTAAATTCAATTTGATCACCCTGTGCTGTTTGATCTAAAAGATAGGATAGCTTACATCTCAATCCAGTACAGTAATATATCCGAGCGAAAGTTGTCTATCTTCTAGACTCAAGAGTAAGAAATCTAGGTAGACTTCTTACTGAAGAAAAAAAGAGAAGGTTCTATGGCACTATTGTTTTATAAGCTTTTATAAATAAAGTTTTAGTTAGTGATACCCGCAAAGTTGTATGAATTTAGCCTTTATAATTATTTATATTCCGATGTAGATATAAGTTAAATTACAACTTTATCAATAAATATATAATTAAATCTGAAAAAAGGCACCCAATATTACGCAGAACTGATATTCAATAAAATCTTATATTTACTTCTACTACAACTAAGCTTATATTTCAATACCTATATTGTAACGGGCCTAAGTCTTAATCACACGTGCATAAATCTTCCGTTACATAACGATTCAAACAATAAAAAAAACAAATGCAATCTAAAATACATCCTGTATATAAATGAAATGGCGCGTCCGGCCGCCGGCGCCTGCGCTGCATCTGTTACTTGTTAGTCAACCTTCAGCGACCACGACTGACAGACGTCGCGAGGGAACTTATTTACTTTTTAAACGGAATATACAGAGTGAGTATTTTTATTTTTTAATACTGATAATTAATAAATCGATACTTTGCTAATGATTTTTAAAATAATTTGTTTTTTCTTAACTGTCTTCAATGTTAATCTATAATCATATTTATTAATTTTTGCTACACCTAAGAAAAAATCAAACAAAAAAAATCATTTTTTATGATATCAACAAATATGTTATTTGTACGGTTTATTAAAAGCTGTTTTATATCTTAAAAATTTAGATTTATGTTAGACTATAAAAGCATATCGGTAAATAAACACAACACTAATATTAATGTTACTATTAAACTAAAAATTACTATGTTGTTTTTTAATTCAAACTAACTACATAATTCAAAATAACTTTTATAAATAAATTGTATTTTAAATTAAATACACATAAATATATGACAAATCCTACAATTATTATATTTTAGAACTATCTATCTTATCAGGGACTTAAAAAGATTTTCCATGTATTTATTTCTCGTAAGATCTATTGTCTGCGACGGAAACAATTTTACGACATATCATTAAAAGCACAGATAATACATAATAGTATGTAAGATATTAGATAAATGTAATTATTATTTGTTATTCGCTGTCTTAATTAAATTGGATGTTATAGGCAAAGATTGTAACAATATTATTTTAATTTTTTTTTGTTATATCCTATATCTTACACAAATTCTTGTCTTAAAAGGCATTTATCTAAAAGGTCGGCAACACATCAAATAGTTCTTTGAATTGTTTACTTATAAAATAAAAAAAAATATGCTTTTTTTAATTCTATTCAAAATACGTATACACAGAGAGTTTTTATATAATATTAGGAGATGTTTTACATACATATATATTTCGTTTTTTTATTGATAGGCCTTAACTAGTAAGTGAAGCCTAAAATATAAAGAGAAATTTTAATAGTTACTTAAAGCGTCGACATACGTATTTTTCCTTAATTGTTTTTTAAAAGAATTCAATTTCCTTCTTACTAGTTAAACGAATTCTAATTACAAAATTTCTTTTTCAGATATATTCACGTTAAAAAAAGGCGATGGTAAAATATACTTAATGTATAAATAATAATTAAGGTTAGTTTTTAAATCCCCAAAATGTACATTTAGAAAAAAATTAATATGAATCAGGTTGTATAGTACCTGTTAAGTAAGCCAACTTTTGGAAACATCGTCGTGTGATTTAAACATTTTTTATATTAGGGAAAAAATCTATGAACGGGAAAATATACCTATAGGTACTTATACCTTTACTTATAAAAGGTATAAATAACCTACTACAAAGTTGACAAAATAAATATTTTTTCACGTTTTGTGTTTTATTGAATACCTATAGTACGTATTTTTAACATAAAGGGCAACGAGCAGGCGAGCCATCTGATGGAAAGTGGTCATCGCCGCCCATCACACAGCTAGCCAGCTCCGCGAGCTAGCAGCTAGTAGTAGCTGGCTAGCTGGAGTGGCTTGCCAGCGTTAAAATAACATAAGAACATTCAAAATAAAAAATCTTAGCATTAGGTATATAAACGAATGTCGTGACAAGAGAGCAAAATCATTCACACAATATTATTTATACATTTAACATTTGTTTTGTATGTAATGTTAAACGTGTTAATATACTTTTGTTGTTGACCGTACACCGTAACATAGAAATTACGTAAACGTGTACAAATGAACTAACAATAGGCTAACAATCGACCTTGTTGCGAGATAAATATATAATTATTGTCACTACAGGATGTTACGGCTCGCTTGGGAACGAAATAATTACGATTTTTAACAAGAGGAATCTTTACTAATATTTAAAACGCGATAATTTATAATATTACTTCTATAAAATAAAATCTACTAAATTTGCCTGCTTCCTGTCCTCCTAAATTATCCCTACCTCCTAAATATCCTAACTTCCTACTGATAATTGCATTGAAATTGCAACGGAATAGAAAACTACGCGAGGCACTGTTAGTTTTAAAAGTTATGTTATCTATACTAATATTATAAAGAAATAAAGTTTGTGTGTTTGTTTTATTGTAGAGTGGTAATCTCGGGATCTACTGAACCGATTTTAAATCAATATAGGCTATATAAAAAAGGATTGTTAACATTATGCCCAACGAAGTGGGCACGGGTCAGCTAGTTAGTTATGAATGTTTGGTTCAAAACTAAACCGAAAATAATCGAGTCCCTAATCTTACAAACCGCATATTTTATTAGGACAAATTTTGTAATAAATACTATCTAAGTCAGTCTAATACACAACATGACAGCGTTACAGAGGGACGGAGAGAGAAAGAGAAATTCTTTCACGTTTATAATATTAGTAGTGATTATGTAATAGGTACTATAATTATTCGTAATTAAAACGAAGTCATGGCCAAAAACCAATTATACGTTTACAAAAACACCATTATTTTTAGTGTTTTTTTTTTATAAATTGGTATCGTGCAAACAATCGCCTTATTATTTTTTATTGTACACGATAAATATATCGACAGGTAAGGTTCATTATACAAACAACATTTCCAATGTTTTTATATGAATAACAAGGCCAAGAGATTGTGTTCTGATCCAATGATATTATATTAAATAGATATGTTATAAACGCAAAATTTTGAATATGCAAAAACATCCTAATTAGGACGTCCTACCTTTTGGGTGATCGGCGGTTGGTCTAATCTTTTTCAGTATTATCTCTTTTTACTTGTCGGTTTAATCATTTATCTCTTTTCTATCATTTTGAGTAGTAACTTGTAGTGTATATTGAAAGAAAACGAAAACCTATATGCTGCTGCTTTGCGGAACAATTTTCTCGGTTGATTTGTAGGTGTATAACATATCTATTAAATATAATATCATTGGTTTTGATTCCGTAACGCTTACAGTTGGCAAAGAAATGATTGCCCCGAGTTCCGTATTAAATATGTATTTATTATATTACCTCAGACGTCGTTATTGACTACAATTACACCAGAAACTATATGTATCATTACATAGTATAAAACAAGTGTAGATAGATGTCTGTCTATTGCTATTTTAAGCGCGTGAACTATTTTAGTTTGCTAAATTGGGAGGGGTAAACTCAGGATCTACTGAACCGCTTTTAAAAATTCTTTCACCAATAGAAAGCCACATTGCTGAGTGTCATAACTCATCTATACTTATATAAAGATGAAGAGTTTGTTTGTTTGTTTGAACGCGCTAATCTCTGGATCTACTGGTTCGAATTGAAAAATTCTTTTTTTATTGAATTGACCATTTATCGAGGAAGGCTTTAGGCTATATAACATCACGCTGCGACTAATAGGAGCGAAGATATAATGGAAAATATGGAAAAAACGGGGAAAATTATTCATCTTTGAGGGCTTCCTTTGCGTGCGCTGCGAAAACGGTTCAAAAATATGTATGAAACAATTATTCCTCTTTCAATGATCTAAAAAAAAGTCCGCGACAGTATATGTCTATCTTCTAAGATTGACTCACTATAACATAATAATAAATAGATCCGACGGGGACGAAGTCTCGAGCAACAGCTAGTAGGTTATATAATAAAGTTACAAAAATAAAAAAAGGATTATTAACGTTATGCCCAACAAAGAGGTCACGGGTCAGCTAGTACGTAATACGTATACAATGAGAATCATAGCTAACAATGCTTATATCGGCTAGGATAATCAGTTAAGACAGATGCAATAAATTATAGTATATACTTGCATCTCCTAGGTCGACTAAGATTACGTCAGCAGATATACACAGCAATGATAGATGGTTCCTAGTGCCAAGGCAAAGGCTAAAACGCTAATACTATATCCAAGTAACTCTGTTTATCTGTCTGTCTGTCTGTCTTTCCATCACGCTAAACCAACTGAACCGATTAGAACGAAATTTGATATTTATACTTACTACTTATATTTGATACATATGATATATAGTCTAAAGCCTAGGGAAGGACTTTGGCTAATTTTTTTTTCAATCAACGACCAAAAGGTTGAAACTATTTATAATTTTACGCTTTCACGGCCAAACCGCTGAACCGATTGTAATTAAATTTGGTACACAGATGGTCTAGAATCTGAGATAAAACATAGGCTACTTTTCAACTGGGAAAAGGGTTATAAAGCGGGGGGTTAAAGTTTATATGAAAGTCCACGCGGACGGAGTCGCGGGCAGCAGCTAGTGGTATATATTTTTAAACTTGTATTACCTGCGTTCTGGAATAAATTTGTAAGAGGATAATTGATTTCTTTTTATTTACACCTTAGTCTTGTAAAGTTATTGCGTATTAGTTTATTTTTGTTTATCTTGCATTTGTAGAATTAACTCTGTTTATTATTATATTTAGAGCTAGAGTTTTGTAGTTACGTCAATTTACATTATAATAATTCAGAAAATAATGAAAACAAAATGTTATAACTTTATCAAAGACATACCGACAAATATAAAACGATAAAATTAAAGATTAGTTCGTTAAATTTTTATGATTTAATAGTTAAAACTTTTAACTAACTCGCATAATATTGGCGGGATTGTAATCTCATTTGAACAAGGATCAAACGTCACTTATGACATGACATAACGAGGTCCGATTACAGATAACAATTGCACAGGTTAAAAATAACCACGGATGCGGTACAGACTAAGGACTTCTTCCTTACCGATTGCAGATATAACTGGCTGGAAATTTATGTAATCTAATGAATTGAGTTACGTATCCCGGATTATGTTCTGTGGTCTGAATTGTTTCCTTTTATGTCACAGGAGTTAAATGTCACTGAATTTATATTAATAGTTGTTGAGTTGTGAGTTTTAGTTAATTTATAAGTTTATTAAAATGCTATATTAAGTGTGTCTTTTAAAATACACAAAAAAATATTGTTAAGGACTTAAGAAATATCAATGTTTTCTGGGCGTAACCATTAAAGGTTAAAAATATAATTTATAAAAGTACGTATGTGTATTTTATACATTATCTATAATGCATATTACAAGCTTACAGAGTTTAAACTAGATGGCGCTGTGTAAAATTCGTCCTTTACATAACCGCGTATTCAACTAACTTCAGTTTCGATTTCACTTAGATCATTATTATGCATGCATATTGTTACTAAAAATAATTAAATAAATAATAATAAAGGAAGTATTGTAACCTAATATTTTATTATAATTCGTCACACAACAATAAGTACAATCAGAATAAACATAACTATAAAATAAATTACTTAAAAATTATCACTTGTTTTAAACATTAATATATGTATAATTAAAAATTGCACTCATTAGGAATGTCAAAATCGACATGATCAATAACTATAATATTTTCTAATAATATATCTACATTCTACAATTTACACTTACAGTCAACCTAAAATACAATTTTTTCTATATTTATTTATTACTATAGGAAAAAAATCTACTAAATTACGTATAATGAATCAAAAAAGGGTATTTGAACAACCTTAAAAAGGGAAAAAGAATTTCCAAATAGAAAATTTTTAAAGGTCTTAAAAATATAACTTGTACTTTATAAGAACAGCCTTAACTTGTATGTATACAAAAATTATTGTACTTTTATTTATGTAAGAAAAACTCGTTGTCAACTACCCTCTGTATAGAATATTTTAGAACTAAACTTAAAACTAATAAAATTGAAAGATCTTACTTTAATGTGCCTCATAACGTTGATATAATTTCGAAAACCAAATATATCTGAAACAAAAAAAATAAAACAATTATTTATATGAATTTTAACCTCAACCTCTTTGCCGGTCCTATCTAGTCTATAACTCTATACATAGGAGTTAAGTAAGAAAAGATTTCATTTAATCTGAAACTAAACTTTACTGATTATAAATGCGAAATTTTCTGAGGTCGGATCGATCTGTAGAGTTAACGATGTTTGATACTCCTTAAGGGTAAAACTAATTAATGGATTACGATAAAATTTTGCAAGCTGAAATTTGGCATACAAGTATACTAAAACATAGGATTCTTTGTATCCCGCTATTGTTCTGAGAACGGGAACGCAAAGCGAGTAAAACCCCTTGGCACGGCTAGTTCTTCACATCTAGTAGTAACAAAAACGCAGCCAACTCACTACAACCCTATCTACTTAAACACTATTTATCTATACAACGTGTAACAGAAATGTGTGGTCATATTTTTGCGTGATGTTCAGATGCTCATATATAGTCTATATACAAGTCCCCGCATTAAAATAAACTTATTTGAGATTTTTATTTCATTAATTCATCAATAAAATCGATAATATGAAAATCAAAACAAAAGTGTTACATCACTTTTCGAATTCTAATGACAGAGACAGCAGTAACTTTTTAATGAAATGCATTGTCATAGGATCATGCGGTCATTGTCACGTCACAGCTGATAGCTCTAAAATGATGTCGTAGCGTCGATAAATTTGAATATCGATATGCAAGTCAATAGAAAAAAAAAATATCTTGATAATAAAAATTTAAAATTAGGTATTCTGCATTTCTGACCACGCATTTCTGTTACACGTTGTATGTGTAGTAGTAACAAAAACCCACTCAACTCACCTCACCCTAGCGCGCCAGCAGCTACACTCGCCAGCACCACCAGCAACGCTGTCGCCACGCCCCCGGCCCCCACGTGCGCTGCGACTGCGCCCCCCGACCCCGCACCCCCAGCACCCCCCGGCCCCGTCCCGAACGCGTCCGCTGCTGACAACGCGTCTGTCAACCAGTCTCCGGTCAGTGTGAACCGAGTACCGGAAGACTAGTGGGTTTTGTTTGCTTGTTGGACTGAGAGTCGATTATACGAGTATTCTAGGTCGGTGGTAGGAGAGTCATAACTCATAAGTCATATAGATACGTTTGCGACTTTGTTGGACTGAGAGTCACTTATAGTCTTGGTCGATTGTATGAGAGTTATTAGTCATATAGATACGTTTGCTGATGTCGATATAGTATTGTCAAACTCGACTAATAAATAATATTTTTTGAGTTTAATAGAAAAAACTTTAGAGGAATAACTACACGAAATGATGGTATTTTCTGAAGAACGATTAACTTGTTATTTTTTTTAGTTTGATTTTTAGTTCTAACATAATTTAAGTATTAAAACGTCAATACTAATTCACTGGACTCAGATACTTCCTAAATCCTCATAAATACCCAAACTTTACCATTTTATTCCCTACACATGTACATAAATATATTATACATATAAGTATAGCCTTTTAAGACGAAGAATATAATATTATTGTCAAATAATTACGACTTATTTTAATTCTAAACTCCTTTTAACTATAATGTTAGTCAAGTTTCAATTCAGTCTATTAAGTCACGTCCAATGTCTCTAAATAATTATATTTGCACGTCATTCATTACCTTATATTAAAAAAAATCTATAAAAGCTACTATTAATTAACCAAGATATTCCAGGTCACTAATTTGTATAACCACATAATATAATTAATTTAATTATAATTTAATGTTCTAAAGTTAATGATACCTCATCAGAGATATCATTGCATTACGTTGGGTAGGGGAGTGTCTCAGAAAATCTAATTTTCACTTTTGTCACAAATCCTTCCTTTTTTCCCTATTTTAAAAGCTGGCAACGCATTCAAGAAGCACTTTCCTTGTCGACAGTTCATGGGCGGTTCGCTCACCAACCGACCTTTACCAATAACAAAAAAAAAATCTAGCCAACTAATTATGTTAATTTCTTTAGTCGTAAATTTCTATAAAATCAATTTTTAGCTAATCTAACTAACGTATTTTTTAAACTAGTAAGTATAAATAATAATATGAATAATAATCTACCTCATTACCTACATAATAATCATTATTGTACCACAATATAACGTGCAAATAATTATTTTAAATATATATAAAAGTAAAAAGCACTAAAACCCATTAGTCGACCATCGATACTCATGCAAAAGAAAAGTATTATTAAACATTTATATGGAAAAAAGGACAATTATTAAGCATTACATCAGTTTTGCTAATATTCAAAAATCTATAAAAATGTTCCCAATATTATCCTTTTTTAACATACAGAAAAAAGTCATTTGAAGTTTTTATAGTTCATTCAATACATTAAAATATAAATTATAAGAGATTTCCCAACACCACATACATATATCTAGCAAGATATAGTTCATATAATTATATTATAATACTTCAGATACATATTACATAAATAAATAGTGATTTTAAATTAATATTAACAATATAGAGGCATAGAATCTTTTGCATTTTCAATATCTTTGTTCCATTTAAGTTTACTTAATTATCAAGAAAATTCAATATAAGATTTTTTTTAAGTTTTACCCTTTACAGATGTAGAGTCAAATAAAAAAACTAACTTGATAAACTAACGTGGATAAATATTAAACTTGATAATTACCCTGGATAAATATTAAGTTAAAAATAATTCTGGATTAATTTTCCTTCGCATTAAAAAAATATTAATAAGTCACATCCTTATGACATAAAAGTGATTGTGAAATACTGCAAAAGACTCTGTCCCCCATTTTGTATACATTTTACTAACACCAAAAATGTTAGTGACATACCTATATTCCCCACTTGAGTTTCGAATGACGGTCGATGTGAAAATAAAATGAAAATTAGACAAGTTTGTCAAGTTGGTCGAAATATAATGTATAATTATAAACGGTCTTTGAATATTTGTGGGAAGGAATTGAATTTTCTATATAAACTAAAAACAAACAAAGTAACTAATCATTTAAAAACAGAAAAGAGTTATTAAAAAACGAATCTTAAAAGAGATTGGGTACTTTAATCTCTAAAGAGAAAA
>JADANM010005856.1:5368096-5392540 GCA_026213755.1 Eurema hecabe | reverse complement strand
AGCAAACAGAGACATTAGATTCTCAACTAATAAATTACTAATACCGCTTTTATTCCAATATAAGAAAAAAACTCCCCCCAGAAAGTCCCCCAAAAAAATAAAAAAAAATCCAATAAATAAACAAATAGACTTTCCTAAACCTTTGTAGCAACAATATCCAGTCTATACTTTTGAATTGAAAAAAATAAAAATCACGGGTCTCAAACCTTTTTTCGATATGTCAGAGGTTGTAAACCCCTTATACAGAAACAAGAAACAATTAAACATATTACTAACCTTTACTTTATCCAAGTAATTAATGACCCGGTTGACATAATACTCCTTTCTTGCTTTATCAAAGCAGCCGGTCCAAAGAGGGGCGACGTTAGAAGGGTAGAAATAATCCCTTCGTCTGCCTGATTCTAGACTGAAATCTAGCCAGGCGCCAACGTCTTCGTGCCATAGTACCTGGATAATATTAATTTATTAATACGGCTTATTAATGAAAAATTAAAAAAAAAAATAAAACAAGTCGCCGTAAAGAATTAAATTGTTAATACAAATATACAAGTATTATTATGTGTCGATTAAAAAGTGTTGTTGAATGCAAAAAATATGTTTTAATAATTAATATAACAAATTATACAAGTGACTATTATGTTACTGTTCATATTGCACGCGGCTTTACGATTAATTTAGAACTTACGTCATTTATTGTAAAAAAAATCTTAATTATTAACCAACTAATAAATAAAATAAAATAGCATGTTATTTACACACTTAAACACAGATGTAATAGTTTTGTCAATTTCGCAATTATCAGCCTTTCGTGAAGCGATATCTTCCAGACAACCATTGCAATAATGAAATTTTTACTATACCCTACTATATTACAAAAGTTCTGTTTGTATGTCACACATAACCTTTTTTACTCTCTTTCGCAGGAGACCGACTGGGTGGGTACCCCCACAGTGCCAGACATTCTACCGCCTGAACAGTGATGTGAAAATGTCACTGTGCTCCGGTCTGAAGGGCACTGTAGCCAGCGAGATTACTAGGCTAATGAGTCTTAACATCTGATGACTCAAAGTGGGGAGCGTCGGTGTAGTGCACCCCTGCCCGGAGTTGGGCTTTATAGCAAAATTCCGGGTAGCTCTGCATTGGCTATGGGCTGGCGTTACTCTTACCATCAGGAGAGCGTCCAGTTCGTCTCACCACTACATACAATAAAAACCTACTAAACTAATGTATACCTTCTCAATAGCCTCCATGAGCTGCGCCCGTACTTCGCGGTAGTACAGAGCTTTGTGCGTGTCGCCCAGCGCGGTGTGGAAGTCCGCCATTAGCTGCGCGTTCCAGCACATTATAGCGTTCAGATCCACTGGTACTATCGAACGCGTCTTCAGATTCGTTAGATTACCTGCAAAATATTGGCTAATGAAATTAATATCCCAACGGCCAAATGCTGTTATGTAAATAAAATTTAAGCACGCCTCAAATTTTGACAGATTTGTGTTACGAACTGTCAAATCGGACCGGTTCGAGTTGTATAGTACGCGTCACGAATCTTTAGCGCTGAACGAAACCTGCGCAGAAGTCAAAAATAAGGTATCGATGTAGCGGCGCGGCGCGCGGGGCGCGTGATCGTCGGGTGCGCGAGCGTTGATTGGTTGTCCCAGTCGTGTCGTCTTTCTCGCACCAATACGTCAATTACGAGCGCGATTCTACCGATGCGCAGCTATTCTCGTCCAGCGCTAAACATAAATGACGCGTACGATACTTAAATATGAATAGGGGTCGACGTTTGGCTGTGGTATTGAAAGCACGTGTTGCTGATTGCCACAACCAAATATCAACCCTCAAACTTATTTTATCTACATACAACTAGGCATTGGCAAAGGTGCGATAACGCAGCACTGCCGTTTAACTAAGAAGAAGAAGTAATATGAATAGCGTTTCAGTGTTTCAGCACAGCGCCATCTAGTCCCTCAGTATGTAAAGTTATTTTATATATATTTTTTTTTTATAATATGAAGAGGGGAGACGTGCTGGACGCACTCCTGATGGTAAGAGTAACGCCAGCCCATAGCCCATAGCATTTATCCCGTATGTCTTTGTATATCCATACCCCAGAATGCTATCAACATAATTGAAAAATGTATTTCAGTATTCATTTTAATTATTAAAATTAACCATTATCTACAACTATCACGGTTCATGAGTTAACAGATAGATGTACATTGTTCAATTTTTACATTTAATGTATACCGAAAATAATCAATTTATATAATTATTATTATTAATATTGAATATAAGTTACCTTTATTAGTTCCATTTAGAATGAACCATCTTGAGGAAAAGTCCCAACCAGACTCGGCAGCCGCTTTAAGCTCTGCATACAATTCTTCTTTTTTATCTTCCGAGTCAAAATGTCTGAAAAAGTATCGGTCATATTATATTAAAAATAGCTCTTAAAATAGTTACTTTTATAGGGAGCAAACGAGCAGAAGAGCCACCTGATATATAGCCTATGACACTCGGCAATAATGGCTGCTGTCTGGCTTTTTATTTCGAAAGCATTTTTAAAATCCGACAATTAGAATCCGAGATTACCCCTTACAATTTAACAAACACACAAACTTTACGTCTTTATAATAGTAGTATAGATTTAACTTACCTAGCACAATCGATGTCTTCTTTGTAACTCTCTGGTCTTGGGCCCTGAGATTGGTCTGTGTACCTCATCATTTTAAAACTAAAACATATCATTTAATCAATATTTAGGATTCTTCCATAGTAAATTATTAATTAATATATAAAACTATTTAAGACATAAGTCATATAGTCCGGGATCCCTGGTACATTTTTCCAATTGATTACTATGAAGCTAATTTTTGGTGAGTAGCTTTATTTTGATGAGACGCCCAATAATTTCCTATACCAAACTCTCGATTGTGGTAGCTAACAGAGGTAGCAAGGATAAAATATGTCGATTTGGTGATTGAAAAATATTAATTATTAACTGATTTTTCTTGTGTTATATCTCAAGATAATTATCTCAATTACTTGAAAAAATATTTGTCCTACAAAATCTATGGATTGATCAAAGAGTCCCCTCTTTCCAACATGTATCGATAACGAGGTCATCGTAAATTATTTTTTTACTTAGTTAATTATTAGTATCATTTATGACATTGTAAAATAAATAAAAAACTCACGTCTGTCCTTCATGTTTTAATTCAACAGTATGGTTGGTGACCCAGTAGTCGAATTCGCGGTCCAATGTATGTATGTGCATCCTCAAGAACTCTAAATCGAATGTATCATCTAGGATGAGTTTCACCATAGGTATAAGGAGAGGAGGCTGCGATCTGTAATTGAATGAGACAAATTATTAACTTTTGAAAGAGGAAAGACCTTATACATAAACGAATATATTAACAGTGACCCTTTTTAACCGACTTCAAAAAAGAGGATGTTTTGCAATTCTACCGTACGTATGTTTGTGTGAATATTGTTGTACTGTATAGTTTTAAGATACCAACATGAATTACTATTTTTACCTTTTTATCTTAAAGACCAACTATCAATTTTTTGCCAGTTTCTTTCTAAAGAACAATTATCAGTTTCTTGCCTCTGTAGAAACTTCTTTCCGAAAATAATAGTCACAATTTAGACTTAATATTAAGACAAATGATTTAGCACAGATATAAAGAACAGCCGGCAAGAGACTTTGAAACTTCACTATAATCATTATAACATAGCATAGAACAAAGTTGCTTTATTCAGTCTGTCTCTATATATTTAATTAATTTTTATTTTTATTCTTAATTTTTTTAAACTACATAACCGATTCTCATACATTATTAAATAGATTATAGAGATTGAAGAGGCAGGTTAATGTATATATGTCACCGGATGATAACAAGAACAGCAAATTTATAAATTTCCTAGGAAATTTATAAACCTTCGTAGTATTCAAAACGGGAGATAAATTGCATTGTGTTACGACCACATTTTTGAAATTTATCAATTTGCGACGTCTCGTGGTAAATTTATCAACTAACAAATATCCATTCATAAGAAATTATTTAATATCCATTCATTTAGAATCCTACGAAGGTTTAAAAAATTTCCTAGGAAATTTATAAATTTGCTGTTCTTGTTATTTTCCGGTGACATACATTTAATGCAATACATGCATAATATATCTATGCAAAGGGCTGATCATAAGTTTAAGGTTAATAAGATTTTTTAAAAACATAGGTAATTATACAAGTTAAAATATACCTCATTTTATAATAAATCCTTCCTCCGTTCGGTATAAAACCGATTCTGTCGACGACATCCAGAAAATTGCTGATCATTCCTTTAGCAGTAGACCTCATCTCAGACAGCAAGAGGCCTTTGATGATCCAATAAGAATCCCAGTAGTAGAACTCTCGAAAACGACCGCCTGAAAGAGATTTTGACATTTTTATTTTTTAATTACATAATTTAATGAAGTATCAACTGTCCAAGAAAGTTTTTAGTAGCTGTAGTAGTTTTCTCTAAAATGGAAGGGAAATGGTACAGAAAAATAGAGCCTTATTTTTAGTTATTACTAGCTGTTGCCCGCGACTCCGTCAGCTTTCATATAAACTTTGACATCCCCTTACATTATTTTAAAGCTGTATTCTGGTATTCGGGGCGGGGACAAATCCAACGAACCAAAAACCATATAAATTGGTCTAGCCGATTTCGAGTTATAAGTGTTTTATATAATAAAATATAGACTAAGCAATTTTTTTTTAATTCCGACTTTGATTTGTAGTCTACGAGTTATAACATTCACAAAAAGATTGATGTTCTTGTGTATTTTTTCCCTTATCACAGTGTGTGAGTAAATTTTGACAATTTAGTACTCAAAATCGGCTTAATAGTCGTAAGACTACATAAAATTTCACCAACTTGATATGATCCTCTCCATTATGATAAATTATGTAAAAGTAACAGACCAGACAGACAGACAGCGTCCTTACCAGACGCCTAAATTTAGTTCATTTTTAGTAACGCTTAAAATGGAGTACAGACATAACCTTATTAAGATTAATAAAAAAAATCTGAATTGTTTGTTTCCTTTAAGATTCAAAGCTTTTTAAAAATAAGTCCAACTTACCCGGGACAATAAAAGGGTTGTGCACGTATATGATGGAGTATAAATCCTGGTTCTCTCGAACATCGTCTTTCATCTTCCTGCCCAATTCCAGCCACAGCTTGTTAAGGTCTGACGCCCATTGGTTGAGGAGGGGATCTTTTATTCTGTCTAAGAATGCTGAAATTACAAGAATTACACCATCATAGCAATCATCTTTTACAATTGACACAATATTGCCTTTTTGTGCCTAGTGTGGGGTCCAGTGTGTATCTATTATCTATTAATACTGTTGTATTTTGTTTAACTAATAAATTTTTATATATATTATTATTATAAGCTTTTATTTAACTTCAATTTTGTATATATGTTTGCATGTTTTTATTATTTTTTTTTTTATAACATGAAGAGGGGAGACGATCTGGACGCACTCCTGATGGTAAGAGTAACGCCAGCCCATAGCCAATGCAGTGCTACCCGGAACTTTGCTCCGGGCAAGGGTGCACTACACCGACGCTCCCCACTTTGAGTCGTCAGATGTTAAGACTCATTAGCCCAGTAATTTCGCTGGCTACAGTGCCCTACAGACCGGAGCACAGTGACATTTTCACGTCACTGTTCAGGCGGTAGAATGTATGGCACTGTGGGGGTACCCACCCAGTCGGTCTCCTGCGAAAGAGACCTACCCCCGGTAGGTTTATTGCTTAATTTCTTCATTATCTGACACAATCACACCCACTCACACATATGCACACAGGTACACACCACACTCACACACTAACACACTCACTCACACTTTTCCTTTTGCTCTTAATTTTATTCAATTTTTATAATGTTGCATTGATATTGTAAACTGAACTTGCTAATGGGGTGGACCCGACTGCTGAGATACAGTATTTTTACTAGTTCAGTATTTGGGTGACCACAATTATATCTGATGTTTAATATTAATGTTTAAATTATTAAATGATTAAAAATGATTAAATTAAATTATTAATTATGTTTATAGATCTCACAAAGAAGATTTGAACCATTTCCAATAAACGGATTCAGCTGAAACTTAGTATACCTACGTAACTTGGATGACAATACAATAATTTGATACAATGGAGCTGGTCTGACTAAGAGTTGTCAGATGCCCATACAACTAAAAAAATGCATTTAAATCTCGTTTTTAATTTTTTGACATTTATTAAAAAAAACATTGTCCGAATAATGTGGGTTTTAAAATAACGGTTTTAAAATAAAAATGTAAACCTTTATTTTAAAATCATTTGTTATTTTAATTTTGCAATAATGTAATTTAATTTTAAATAATAATGTTGTATCCAGAATTATGATTGTGTGGAGCTTGTTGCTTACCAATGTATTGGTTGTTTATGATAATAAATGATTATTATAATTATTATTAAGTTTAAAGAGCACCTATTTATGTGAAACAAAGGAATTATTGACGTCAATGTAACCTACCAGGATTATCTTTCCAGTCGGTAGGTCTCCAGTCTTCGAACTCCGAACCTTCTGGATCAAAGTTTTGGTTGACGAACTCCAAAATATCCGCCTTCGTCGGACGGGAACCTGTTCTGAAAACAAACCGTCTTATATAATAAACATTATATATTCCGACGAAGTCATAGTTAAAAAGATATTATATATTTAACTAACTACATATAGCAACACTTTTGAATCATCATGGTATTACAAAACATTTACCACCGGTTCGTAAGGCAGTTTCTTCAGAGAAGAATCAGCAAGACACTTTAATAGTTGCTTTTTTTTAAATAAAATTATATCGTTACAAATTATTTCCTTTACAAAATCATTTAATTAAAACCATACTTCATATATATACTCCGAGATTTTTTGCGTTCCTGTTTACTTATCCATTCTCTATTTTCAATATTTTTCTGAAAGCCACTCAAAAATAATGCAACTATTAACCCTCTCAGTCAAAAAAATTCAATTGAAAATTTTATCAGTTCAATAGAAGCGATCAGGTTAAAGAACTAGCAACAGATACTTAAAGATATGTTTTACAAGTGGACCGCTTGGCGCAGTGGTAGCATAACCGCTTTCTGTGCAAAGGATTATGAGTTCAATTCGTATTCCAGAAAACTATATGTGTAATTTACATATGTATCTTTCTGGGGTATTTTAATAAATTTGTGTAGGTATACCGTATATGTAACATATCTGTTATTTAGTTGCCATAACACAAGCTCTGCGTAACGCGGTACTAGATAGCGCTGTGTTAAAATGAGGAATTTATTTATTATTAGTCTGCTATAAATCAGAGCAAAGTAGTAACAATTATAGGTCGCGTCACGAATCTTTAGCGCTGAACAAATACTGCGCAGAAGTCAAAAATAAGGTATCGAGGGGACGGCGCGGCGCGCGGGGCGCGTGATCGTCGGGTGCGCGAGCGTTGATTGGTTCCCCAGTCGTGTTGTCTTTCTCGCACCAATACGTCAATTACGAGCGCGATTCTACCGATGCGCAGCTATTCTCGTCCAGCGCTAAACATCCGTGACGCGACTTATACTTAGTAACCAACTCTTACTTACCATCTCTTTCTAATAAGTAGAGAGAGACAGAGATAAAGAAGCATGTGTAATGTTTACCATCTATCAATTTTATCAGAACCAAGTGTATACCTGTTCATCATCTGGAAGAAATGGTCCATGGTTATGTTGGGAGACAGCTTCAATTTCATGTCCACGAAGGTCTTGGAGTCGTTGTAGAGACCAGCCATTTGCACCGTGTCCAGCAGCGGTCCGTGGCAATATATCATACTGAAATAATTTATTAATTATTAACATTATTAATATATATAAATTACGTGTCGCGTTTTTCGTGACTTAAATTGACTCCTAAATAACTGAACCGATTTTAAATTAAATTTGCACACCGTTTGCAGTTGGATCCAACTTAAAAGATATTATATACGGATAGCTTACATTACGAATTTTCCCCTGGGAACGGGAGCTACAAGTAAAACCGCGGGACACAGCTAGTTTAATACATTTAATATAAAAATTAACCGGGAAATGTGTTGGTAAGCGTACACTCGGCTAACTTCAGATTGTATGTATTTTAACGAACTTCAAAAAAGGGGGAGGTTTCTCATTTCGAATTTATATAATATGCTTTTTTCTACCATCTGTCTGTATGGGTAACGATTTCTTTGATTTAATATAAGTCTTAGGTTCCTTAATATATTTTCATTATTATTAAGACTTCGTTCTAGTCGTACCTAAATCGTATTCTATAGATGAGGAGCTGTCGAAATAATTAATTAAAGACATACGTAAGCAAAATTTTATTTGAAAGGCAAAGTGCTTAGATACAAATGCAATTAGGTAATATAAATTACCTTGAAAGTAAACTTTTTATCAATACATATTGTAAAAACATTTGCGAAATATTATATTTCTTTTGCAATTCGGTTTTAAGTTTTTTTGTAGAGTTTGTCTTATGTAGAAATATAAAGTTGTATTTTTTGCAAAATTAATCCTACTAATATTACAAATGTTAGTTTGTGAGAATGTCTGTTTGGTATGTTTATTATTCTTTCATGCAAAAATGGCTGGACCGTTTTAGTGGAAATTCGATATGTAGATAGGTGATATCCTGGATTAACACATAGGATACTTTGCATCCCGATATTATTCCGGGTAGGGGAATAACCCAGGTAAAAACGCGGGGCACTGCTAGTTAGGTATAATCTTGTTTCAAATGTAAGAGAATTTATCAACATACAGACGAACAACTACAGTTTACACTATTTAGGTAAATCATTTAAATGTTTAAGTTAGTTCATACATTAAGCAAAAATAACATAGTTATACTTATTTAGTGGCCCGTAAAAATTAGAGTATACCTTCCCTTAGTAATATTTCAAGGAACATATTACCCTAAATAAAAAAATAAAAAAATATCATACGAACTGAGAACCTCCTCCTTTTTTTGAAGTCGGTTAAAAACGCTGACGGCGTGAATAGTATGGCAAAAATTGTATTTAGTACAATAATAATAATTAATCAAACATCACGGTAGTGTAGGCGGTGAGTGACAGGTTACATTTGAACCGGATTGAACCGGTTTGAACCGGTTTCGGCTAGTAAACATTTATGAAAGTTTGCAAATATTTGTCTATACATGTAATCTATACTTACTAATATATAAAGCTGAAGAGTTTGTTTGTTTGTTTGTTTGAACGCGCTAATCTCAGGATCTACTGGTTCGAATTGAAAAATTCTTTTTTTGTTGAATTGAACATTTATCGAGGAAGGCTTTAGGCTACATAACATCACGCTGCGACTAATAGGAGAGAAGATATAATGGAAAATGTGGAAAAAACGGGGAAAATTATTCATCTTTGAGGGCTTCCTTTGCGTGCGCTGCGAAAACGGTTCAAGATACAAAAATAATATGTATGAAGGAATTATTCCTCTTTAAATAATCTAAAAAAAAAAGTCAGCGACAGTATACCTATGTCTATCTTCTAAGATTGACTCACTATGACATAATAAGAGAAATAGATCCGACGGGGACGAAGTCGCGAGCAACAGCTAGTGATTTATAAGTGTGAGGGTTTCAGGTATAATTTACGAACTTATAAAAGCATTATTGGAAGGTAAAATGGAAATAGTAACACTGGGAGCAAGAAGGTTATTATAACAGCAAGTTAAGTATATAAAAGAGAAGACGTTAAAATAAGTAAGCAAGTTAGACAAGGATAGACAAAAAAATATTGATAAGATGCCAAAGTTGGCTTATTTTTAGGTTTTTCACATAACTACGATCCTTTCATTTTAAAATATATATGTCACCGGAAGATTACAAGAACAGCAAATTTAAAATTTTCCTAGGAAATTTATAATCCTTCGTAGGATTACAATTACCAATCAGAAACTACCAATCAGAGCGCGCACGTTTTGTTATTGCTTACTTATTATAATTCGCGTGAGTTTGGTAAGTTTACATATTTGCGAAAACGTGGTCGTAAAATAATACAATTTTTTTCTCGTTTAGAATCTTACGAAAGTTTATAAATTTCCTAGGAAATTTATAAATTTGCTGTTCTTGTTATTTTCCAGTGCAAAAAAATTAAAGCTTATTTTTTTAAGAAAACAGATAGACTAGGGAAACATCGCTTTATAATTTGTATTGATAATATTGTAAAATGTCATAATAATAAAATGTATACTGATAAGCGTAATAACTCCATTTAACGGGTCACGGAAAATAAATACAAGTCATGTTAAAGATCATATAAACATTCCGATATGATATAATATGTAAGGGTACTCTTATTAATTCCCGATATATTATATGACATTTAAATATGTTTTTAATGTACCAAAAATTACGTCTGGGCGTCTTATAGTTTCGTGACACTCTGACGTAAGTCAATGACAATGTCAAATACATATACCGTGTGCTACACAAGTATCCGATCCTAAAACCTCTTACTATATACCGGTAAGTCCTAATTTTGCTATTGTTTAAACTAAGTAAAATGAAAAACTTGCATAGCAACACCGTCTCGCTTTCTTTCTTTTTCCGTGCTCTGTTAGCTAAAGGGTCTGCAAACCGTACGTGAGTTGCCAGCGTTTGTGAGTTTCTTTGAATTTGTGTAAATTTTTCACAATATTATTTAAACTCAAATATGCGAGTAGGTTATCCGGAATTTTGCCGGCGGCCATCTTGAGTGAGTTATTTACTAATCAAACTCAAAACATTGTTTTGTCATTGTTTCGCGAGCTACGCCACAGACTTGGTTAACTTGCCCTAATGCCAGAGACCACCTATTAGGCGTAGCCAATCGCCAGAAAAAATCACTGTTAATTATTGCATTCACCGGATATTATAGTTAACTGAATATCTGAATAATAATTGAAAAATAATCTAACCAATAAATTGACAAAAAAGTAAATTGTATGTACTCAATATAATACGATGGTTGCTATTAACTATTAACGGGTGGGCTAGTATAAGTAGCGTCACGAATCTTTAGCGCTTAACGAAACCTGCGCAGAAGTCAAAAATAAGGTATCGAGGGAACGGCACGGCGCGCGGGGCGCGTGATCATCGGGGGCGCGAGCGTTGATTGGTTGCCCAATTGTGTTGTTATTTTCGCACCAATACGTCAATTACGAGCGCGATACTACCGATGCGCAGCTATTCTCGTCCAGCGCTGAACATCCGAGACGCCACCTGTACTTACGGCTTACTACATGGCCTAGGTTCTAGGCCTTTCACACTTAAGGGTAGGTACTAAAAACAAATCTACAGAAAAGAAAAAGCAAAAGAGCAAAGCACTAGCACTACATTGGTTATGGGCTGGCGTTTCTCTTACCATCAGGAGGACGTCCAGCTCGTCTCACCACTTCATACAATAAAAAAAAAAATAAAAAAAAGAAACTCACCTATCACATGTCGGAGGTAGCTTACTTCGGTCAGCCCGGGCCGACACCACCAACATCACAAATACACTTAAAAACTTCATTGTTATCGACTAATCAATGGCACCACTTACAACTAATATCACTCAAGAGGAACAATACTATATATCTACTATCACTGACAGTTAGTGTTTGTGTTTTTACGTGTTAAGGTACGTGCTAAGAGCTTTGGAAGATTTCTTTCTGATCTGTACTGTCATCCTGACCGGCCGTATGGTGGCTGAAGGCACGTTATGTGCCCTTATCTGAAACAAAAATAGAAACAATTAGAACACAACTCAGTTATTACGTATAATTCGAAGAATAATATTATGATTTTATAATAGACTAGCTGACCTGTGCCCACTTCGTTGGGCGTAATATTAATAATTAATCCTTTTTTCATATAGCATTTGACACTTATGTGGCTTTCTATTGGTGAGAAAATATTTAAAATCGGTTCAGTAGAATTACCCCTTACAATATAACAAACACACAAACTTTACTTCTTTATAATATTAGTACACATGTTTGTTTTCAGTTTTAATAAGCGCTAAAGTTGAACAGTAAATTCTTTGTATGTATTGCAATTAAAAATGCATTTCAAAGTTTTTCATTATAATTATTATAAGGCACTTTAAAATGTATTAGGCATATTGAGTTCAAAAGTACGATATATAATTAGAAATTATTTTAGCACTTACATATTCAAAATATTACAATAACATATAACGTATGATATAAAAATACTTTTACAAAAGACGTACAAACGTTAAAATATTTCAAACGTACACAAACAGTTTTGACGTTATTTTGACGTCATTTACCAGTCGCTTATTCCGCATTATTAATCAATATTAAATATCCAACGACTCTTGCATAAAGGTATTTAACTTTATTTATTTAGAATCCTTATTTTATATTTTTATTAAACAAACATGTACACAAAAAATAAAACTCGACCTATTCCAAAAGTCGGATAATTTTTGAAAGTCTATTTTATTGTATAAGATTGTTTTCTTTTTATATATAAGGGTCACAATTTGTAAGACACGATAATTTACCCGTATAATACCGCGTAACATTACAATGCTTATTGAATAATATACATATTCATTTTAGACCTACTTTCAAATCGAACACTCAAAATGTTATTTCCATACACATAACAAGTATAAAGCCATTATTTAAACTGTTTTTTTACGTTTATTTCTGTTTCTATTTTGGTCATATTTCAGTAATAGAGGAAAATAGCAAAAAATCTTCTCACGAAAATAGAAAAGGCATTTATTTATAGACTAGTAGACCCGCGTCCACTTCGTTGGGCATAATGTTAACAATCCTTTTTTTATACAGCCTATGATACTCAGCAATAATATGGCTTTCTATTGGTGAAAGAATTTTTAAAATCGGTTCAATAGATCCCGAGATTACCCCTTACAATTTGACAAACACACAAACTTTACTTCTATAATTATATATTAGTATAGAAGTATAGACTAGCTGATGTGACTTCGTTCACTCTGTGCAAAGTCCTACCTGTAACCTCTCTGCATCTAACCCTTTGCTCTACCAAAGAATCATTCTCGTACTCCAAGAAAAATAAAAAATAAAAATTCCCAATTGGTTCAATTGTTACAGAGTTAAGCACGAAGCAAAACATTACGCGATTCATTTTTATATATTTTCTCACCAAACTCAAATCATTTCGTTTCCTCATTTTGACAATTCATGTCCGAAATAAGGCTCCAACTCTGTCCACTAGAGTAATTTCAATAAAGCAAATATTTATGACCAGAAGTTGATAATATGATACACACGTTTTTCGCAAAAAAACAATGTCTTTTTACCTTAGTTGGCAATTTGCATACATATTATGTAACGTCCGTTATTTTGTTCGCTTATTATGTTTTTACAATACGCAAGGTATGATAAAAGGGAGTTGATGTTGAAGTTTTATATTGTATGCTATAATTAATGCGCTACATGTTGCTATCGACTTAAAAATTGAAGGTTTTAGATTTTATTGTGTTTTTCATGTTTATATGGGGATTCATCATCACCCCGTGCTACAATTAATAATAATGACGGTTCATCTGTAATCGTATTATGCACATAGCAATATATTTAGCGATCCATTTTTATATTACCTACCTATAAATAATCGAACGGGGATGAAAGATTGCGGGACACAGCTAGTGTATCCTTAAATATAAATCCGAAGTTAGTTATAGCTATTATGTGAATTCATTAAAAAAAAACCTCAAGACCTATCTATCTTCTAGATAAAAAAGTAAAACCTAGATTTTCTTTTTGAAATAAACTTCAGATGACGTCATTTAAAATTCAATCCACATAACACAATAACGGCCATTATATCTTGATGACGTCTGATGACATGATGAAATGAGAACTGTTAGTGGTTTATAAATAGATTTAACTGACTGTAATACATTTGATATACGTGCGACAATTCAATTGTATTTTACATTGACACGTGAGTTTGTTCAGCAAAATTTAATTATGTCAAAGTTTTTTAATAGTAATTAATATTGTACTTACAAATTATTGCAAGTAAATAATATTGGTCAATGAATAGTATAAGTATAGTATGTCCAATCCAGGGTGTAATCTGTCAACGTGGATAAATCTGCGAAGGTAATTAACATTTGCAATAATAATTACAAATTATAATTATCTACGAGTTCCTGTTAGTTAATGGTAATTTCTTGCTTATGGTAACATCAGGATAAAAAGTATTGTCTAGTCCACCTTTGCACCAAGATAAGATTAAGATAGAACACCGAGAGGTATTGGTCGGTAGAAGTCTGACATAACCCATGGTCCATTCTCCGAGTCCTATGAATCTTATGAGGGGTTAAATGTAAACCTCTATGACCAATTTAGAACACATCAATTTATTAGTTGTTGCTTTAAAGAGCAACAAACATACTTCAGTAACTCCTAATATTACATAAGGAGGATAGACTACAAATTTATTTAGTTGTAGGGTAGATGCACTGTGGGTTAAGGTCACTGTATTTGTTTCACGATCGTAAACAAGTAATTGTTCAATTTGAGGCGGTAAGTGCAGGATGTTCGGTGGTATTACGTTCTATCGACGTCAAACAGATTGGGAATAATAAATTATTGTAATATATTGTTATATCATTGGTAAGTCCAAATTTGACAAAGTACCGTCGACAATAAAAGTTGCTTAATGCATTAATTCTTTTTTCTATTGTTATAAAAAATATCTGTTTGAAGCAATGAAAACTAACAAAACCTTAACAAGAATGTAATGACAATTGACATTTTATTTAAAAATGTACGTAATTATAAGACATACAAACATTCTGTTTTCAAAGTCTTCAACAACAAAGTCATTTACAAGAATTAAAGGTTACTCTTTTTTTACAAAAATGTAACAGTTTTTTAACCTTGTAATGTTGTCGAAAAAGTTGTAAAAGACTCGCCGATTCAATAGATTGTACTCATATTAAAATAATACCAACAACTGTTTCTTCAGTGGGAAAAAGTTCAATTGGGATTTCACATTCAAAAATATAAACAACACAACGTTTACAGAAGAAATCCTAAGCTCCAATGCAACATCTCAACTTAGCAAGAATATCTCCACAATCGTTAGGTGTATCGAAAAATTGGTGAGATCTTCAGAAAGAGCCAGAAGGACTGGCAAGGTTGGCTTAAGGTAACCTGTAATCTTCCAATTGCCTCTCAATTGGATCGTGAGCCGAACGGAAGCGCACAGTTTAGAGTTCCGTATTGAGCTCCCCGCATTTTGCGCATGATGGAATTTTACTAAGTCAGCGTAGGTGCCTAGCTCATAGATATGACATAATAGGAATCTAATGAACCTCTTCTGCCTGGGAAAGATCGACAGATAAAGCCCGAAATGTTTTAAACGAAACGTGACTTAGATCAGCGAAATAGCAAAATGAATAGCGTTATCTCAGCTGTCTCTGCACTGGTAGATTCGAGAAAAAAATGGTTGAAAGTTCCCTTGATTTCTAGCCCTGCCCTATCAAAGTGTTTAACGTGGTCCTTACAATTATTATTTAAAAAAAATACAGATAGCCATGCTATAGAAGATACTAGCAAGTTAGCAATCTTAACAATTATACTAATATGAGAGATTATTTTCTACTGTATTCAAGACAAATATGACAATCGTCACAGCATAAAACATTAGTACTGGGGAATTGTGGAGGAAAGATTTAATTTACCTTATATTAATTAGCATTATCAATGTATTAAAATTGCAATTGTTCAATAAACCTGTCTTTATAAGTAAGTGGCACTAACGTTTATACAATTAAGTAAATGTTAAACAATTTCAATTTTAATCAGTGTTAACAAATTCTTAAGATATCAAAAAACTATTACTTCAAACTAAATCTCACCAAGCTAGTTGAATGCACATCATCGGAATAAGCGGCACACAATAAGTTTAATGAGTCTCAAATATTTATAAAAGATTGGCCCTGAGCCTAGGGATGACGTCTATAATCTAGACAAGTCACGTGAAGAACGTCACAGACCCACCTACAAAATTATTTATATAATAATAAATCTTCAGTCGTGCCTTCGTATATATTAGTTTCAAGACATTGCTTAAGTAATAGGCTTAGTTAATTTAAAATAAATATGTCTTCCAGTTTCTTCATGAAAGGGACACAAAAATTTTGGATTCTTAAATCTTTAGCGTCTAACTGGGCGATTAGATCAAAATATCTAGTAATGATTTAAGATGAAAACTGTTTTACGTTTTACGTTCCATTTATCCAAAAATCTCGACACTGACTCGAATTCGTTTGTCGATATTGTATTTGATAAAACTATGGTTAAACAAAGGCAGCCTCTATTTTCAAGAGTTAAAATTTAAACAAATAGCTTTTTGGCCCTTCGCCTAAAATGACGTTAGTGCCCTTACACCAGTCACGTGAAAGACCCACCTACAAAATTCTTGACATTATAACTCTCACGCGCTCGGCTATCTTCCAAAGAGTCACACCTCCATTTACGTCAAACATTAATTCAATATATTATATTACTATTTGAGTGAATGTCTGGTAAATAAATGGTCTTATCTAATCAGGTGGTTCGTCGCGTGAATTGATTAAATTTAGAAGCGATGAAATCGGTACCTACTATGTTTGTAAAGTTTTCACTTTCGAAGTATAAGTTTTGAGAGTCGGGACTAGATGTCTAGACTTTGACATGCTCCAACAACCGAAGACATTGATTGCCATACACGACGACAGTTTTAACAAAACAACAATCCTTGTCACAATGTTACTGAGACAAATAAATGCCTTGCCCGGGTGAAAAATAGACTCATTAATAATACTTTGGCAATAACAGTCGGTAGTTACTGTTTCATTTCAAAGGCCAGTAAAAATAGAATAACAATGTGATTGAAACGTTTGAGAACATTATTAAGAATCCGGGTAAGTTAGACCATTTATGAGAATGGCCTAACAATTTTAATGAAGAATAGGATGTTTAGGATGAGGCAGCATTTAACAAATTAAATGCTGCCTCATCCTAAACGGTAGAATTATTTAAAAAATTTATTTTACAAAAAATAGTAATACAAGACCACATATTGCGAGATTTGAAGAAAAAAGGAAGCATCATAAATCATAATATAAGCAAGAAATTCAATTTATGACGTCACAAAATTTAAGGTTTTAATAAGAATGAATTTAAATGCAAATTAAACATTTACATAACTGCTTTTTCTTATTTGCAATTACGCTGAATAGATGAATTTTTCAATTACTTCGAAACAAAATGTATACGAATAATTTAAATAGATGAACGTTTAGGTAAATTTACAAAAACAATGGTTCCTCTTGATAACGAATTTTCGGAACCATTCCATGATTTTAAATCATGTGCTGTTATTTCTATATGAAAAAAACTGCAATTTTAATTACCTGAGCCTTCAAAATGTCATTTTCCGTTCGTCCTTTTCATTCCTCAATTCCCAAAAGTTCTATATCGTTCTATAATAGTCTCAATAATGAGGAAACACAGACGATTACTATATTAGCTTGCACGAACGCCGAGAATGATATAACAAAGGTCACTGCCATGTATTTTGGCGACGCCTGATATTTATTTAGAGACATGAATGAATCAAGTGCACACTTTAGAGGTTGTTTCATGTTGACAGTTCATTAACGTTCTTGGTCCTGTACAAAGAACCACAGTTGTGATGGTTCTTGCCTAAAAAACCTTTTCGCTGTGGAACAAAATTTTCTTTGGACTATCAGGAGATGGAGAGTTTAAAAATGATTTTTTGTGGGACAATTTGACTATATACTTATTATGGTTCCTTGATGGTAAGAAAATAGACTAAATCGTTGGAAAACGTAGGCTGTTTTATTAAAAAAAATTTCAGTGTGTGAAACTGAAACATTAGCTGAAAATTTGAATTTGATTGAAGTATTGTAACAAAAAGCTTTTAAAAACTAATTATTATTATTTTTTAAATACACTGATATATTTGTAATTAAATAAATTTGCATTTTAATTTTTTTTAGCATGATTGTCAGGTTATATAAAGGTCATTTAAGACTACAATCTAAATGCAAATTTGGTAAACGTAAAATTTATTTCTAGAAGGTTCGTAATAAGCCTATTTCGATACGGATGAGAAAAGGCGTAGGCGACAATAACAGGAAAATTAGAGCTAATTTGCAGGAAGATGCAACTTGTATCGTTCGCGTTATTTAGTTCAACATCAAGAACCCATAAATTACTGTTTGAATGGCACCAAGGTTAGTAAGTCATTTAATAGAAGTTATTGAATTAAGTCAAATGTGTTAGTTAGTTGGTGATTTTTTTTTTTTAAATTACATTCGTAGCAAATTAACTTTCAAATTTAGATGTCAAACTTGGAAAAAAATACTAGGTACGTAAATTGTTATGTTTATTATGATAAATAACCAATAATATATTACAATACAACAAAAAAATTCAAACCATAATTAAAGATAATAATTTTTGGGAGAAGAAGATTACGAGAATACAAAGTTTAACTAATCTAAATTTAATTAATTCTATTTTATCAGTGGTAACCATCTTAGTAAGTAAAATTATTCTTTCACACGTCAAAATTAAAAAAAAAAAGAACTACAAAAACACGGAAATTTTCAGCTAGTGTAAATGACATAGACCTTCAAAGTCATAATCAATCAGAGTCAAAATTAATCATTTGATAACAGATAGCGGACGAAAGTAAACAATGCTTAAAGAAGTGCTAAATATATTATACTTATTATATTACACACCAAGTTTGGCGTTCTAATTATCTGCATCATAAGTGAGGATGGTTCTCGAAGGAGATCGATTATAAAATTAAACAATCTTAATCGGATTAAAATAGTCGAGTGTAATTTCTTTATGCTAATATAAGTAGTTGATATTTTGATCGCTTAATAAAGATAAGTTCTTTGTATTGATTTTGTTAACATTTTCCGTCTTCAGTTGAAGCCAAGAAGTTTAACAGAAGAATGATAATTCTAAAATCATATGAAGTCAATAAAATTCTACATTTATTCCACATGAAAATCAGATATATTTCTCAAGTGTTGCCAAGTTAATTCACAATGTTATCACTATATTTGTACAGCGTTCAAACAGTGATAATTGATAACATCAGCTGTGACTGTTTCTAGTTCATTGGAATAGGAACCGGTTATATCCTTTGTGGGGTCAATCAGATGCCATCGTTGTTAAACGTGATATCATCGAGCGACTTTTTATTAGATTTCTTTGATATAGAACACTGATTTAAACCTTTAATTTGTAAGCAGTACTTCCTAAGGTCATAAGTTGATTTTAAATTCGATTTTGCATTTTTGAATTGAAATGTATGTTGGATTCTCCTATTTATTTATTTAAGACTAATAGCTTTAGAATTAGCATTCAAAATAGTTCTTAAGTTACTTGCATTTTTTTAATTTAAAAAAGGTCTAGACCTAATATGCGTAAAATTGGTTTTTAAGATTTCAGATGTATCCTATATGCCTACAAGAATAGATACATTATATAACACGAGTTAGCTATGTTCTTTCATATAGTTACATAGATTTCCTTAGACAAGTAATAGCTACAACACGTTAAGGTCACGATATATCGCCTTTGCTCACAATACCGGTATCAGACATTACTTATGCAATGTTCCGGTCATCTGTATCTTTATCTAAGATATTTGCAGGCTTGGTGATTTTATTTAGCAAGTATTAATCACGATCTAAGCTCGATTAGACGATGTGGTACTGATTGAAATTGAGAGGTTTTGATATATTAATATCATCCAGTTTTAGAAATATGGCTCTAACATTGGCGGTACACGCCAACAATTTTTGTTTAAATTATAAAGCTACGTTATTGGGAAGACTTATACATATTCCATAGAAGAACATATATAAGTCTACGTATAGAAAGTTTTAAGAATTATAAGACTGAAGCCAATATGGAATGTCATTTATATTTCTAGTTAACAATTTCTAACGACTTCTACATGATCGATTTTTTTTTTGATGGCTTGAAAATATTCAATTATTAAATAGTTGACTAGTATTATTTTGATTTGAAAATTTTGGCAATCAAATAATTCAACTTCTAGGAGTCGAAAGGTCATTCCGTTAATGCTAACATTGGAAAAAAGAATTTAATTAGGAATGATATTTATCTACTCAGTGTAATAAAATTAAAAGAATATTAATAAGTTATGACTGCGCTTATCACACCTAAGTAAGTAGCGTTGGAAATAAAAGTAATGGAAAAATAATGAAACTACAACGAATCGATTTGCATATTCGCATAAAGGGGTTTTAATGACTTCTATGTCAAGAAGCTATGTATAGATAATTATAGGTGCGTGTCGTTCTGATAATAACTTTGAGGATATTCTTCTTCTTCTTGGTCAAATGGTAGTGCTGCGATACCACAATTTTGCCAATGTCTAAATGTAGATAAAATAAGTTTCAGGTTCGATATTTGGTAGCAATCAGCAACACGTGCTTCCAATACCACAGCCAAATATCAACCTTTGAGGATATTCGTAAATTTCAGACAATAAGAAAATCATCCTTAATTTTTTGGGCAAAAAATTACTACCTAATTCCTACCATTTATTTGTTCATTCTGATATTTAAGTAAAGAGTCAGTCATTAGAAAATGTTTCGTCAAATATAACCAGTCTCACGACTTATTTTGATCAATTAATTATTGGTTTAAAAAGCAAGTCGATACTTAAAACATATTTAAATTATATTTCAATGATAAATTGCTTATATATAACCACAGATTCATCGTTTAATAAATTGTAATTTTTATAGAAAATTGTGATAGTCGCGTACATAATATATTCTTATGTTTTTAGAAACCATTATCAAAATAAGAAATGAAATAAAATTGCTTGACTGAATATTTTCATTATGCCAACAACTCTAAGTAAAATTGATATCAATCAGGAAATACTTAATAAAATTACTGACCCGGAAATCGAATCCCCTATAGTTTGCAATGAGAACCTATCCACTAGCCAGACAGTACTAATTATTTTTTCCATCGAACATTTAACATAAATTCATAAATCAAAATTTTCCTTGATTCATTTCTCTTAATTATGGTTCAATGCCCTCGGTTTGGACAGCGTCCAGTTAAACCATTTAAGTCCATAATCCTGGAATTCAACTATCTTTTTCGGCTTTAACATCCAAACGACCTTCACATTTGTAAGAAATATCTTGAAGCTAGATTGAAAACTTCCAACCACAATTGTATTCAGTATAAACAACACGTTCATTTAATTGAGTTGATGTGTCGATTTCGAAGCATACTGACGTTGCAAAAGCATTTAAATCTGACGCCTTAGTCATTTATCATTATTAGTACAATCAAAGACCAAAATTAAATAACTAGTACTATCACATATATCTTACTAACTTTGAATTCATTGCATTTCTTTGATTCACGTGATTATTTGCGGAAACAGACTGAACAAGATCACAGCAAATATTTGCAAAAATAACACTTTTCATCGCCTATAGAAACGTCAACTCGTTCAAGGTAGAGCTCACGGCAAGTTGTGCCAAAATTATTTCTGGACTGAACATCCGATACGAATCAAGATCAATGTGAATACGTTGCACAATACAACTCACCTAGTTAAACTAATTCTATGTTAATCCGAACACGACACTGCACAAATAAATTACGTGCACGGCTCTCAATCACGAACACGTCTTCCGTCTTCGGCGTTCAAATAACAACTGACTGAAAAATGTTTCGGATCGCGTAGCGTAGTTATTGCCAGGGCACACATGCAAAGGCCATTGGATGAAAGTAGTGTATGTATACGTTTGTGTATGTGTGCACGTCAACGCTAATGACGCATTGTGGATTGCGTTCGTCGAGTTAAATGGCTTTTGTAACTCTGGACAAGGACGTATTTGCAAAAACGACTATCTCGCTACTGAATCTGGTTACCAACCCTACTAATTTATGATTGACGGATTATACCACCGACATTGGGTGCTGTATAGATTTTATTACTTCACACATTGTACATTCTATATACGTTCCTATTTATGACACGACGAGACACGTGAAATACAACCTGAATAAAAATTTTTGTTATGAAATTTAAACTATTTTCTTTAATTCGATGTTCTTATTAATGACTGTTGTATGTATATGTAATATATGTTAAATTGTACTGAGCCATCTGAATATATTACAAAATTAACTGACACACCCTATTCAGATTTCAGTACCATTACATGTATAATTAATTGAGAATGTATGGCCAATGAGAATGTCAAAAATTACTTACATAATCTTTATGACACGTCTGTTTGTTGATTACATACAAAAATTATTATACAGAGTCGACTGTAATATGTAATTGCTATAAGCCATTTCTTCAAGGCAATGTATAGGATATATTATATGAAAATGAAAAAAACGCGGTTACTAGCAAGCATTTAAATATCGCAAGAAATTTCGAATCTAAAATATAAAAAAAAAAATAGTAATAAAACAAATAACTGATTTTCGTATATATTAAACAAAAACGTCCCTAAAATGACGCCCTGGTGTACCTCGTGTAAGACAAATCTTCCATACATAGTAGGAAAGTTTTATTACACAATTGAACAATTATAATCTGTTTTTGATCTCCGATTACAGTTATCATTTATCAGTTGAGTAATTTAAGTCACTTGTGGATAAGTCACGTGGTGGAAAACTATCAGTTAGCATAAGTTATTTTAAATATATTTTATAAATAATATACAGGGAAATACTCTAATCATAATTAGTATGAATTGTGGACACACCTATCGATCTGCACGAAAACGATAAGATAGAGTTATGACGAATCATTGTAGCTACGACACTTTAAATTATATGACGCAATAGTAAAAACTAATTTGGTTTCCAAAATAGCGATATTTATATGTCACTTAAGATATATAGAAGTTCTCGACATCCAACTATTTGACCAGCCACTTCGACTAGTCGTGTGTGACCAAATATGCCATTACTTGAGGACGATCTTTTGTGGGAGCTACAGGGCGAGCTGCAATCCTCTTTACTGGCATTAGTAGAGGTAAAACAGGATAACAAACAAATGGTCTTTCTTAACCATTCCAGTCTTTCTTTACAAATAATTATAAAGGTTGCCTGGAAGAAATCACTTTTTAGTGATAAGGCCGCCTATAACATTTCTTCTCTTTCTGTACAAATAGTCTGTAAGTTGTTGAATGTAATAAAGGGTAAATAAATAAATAAATGGAATATCAATAATTTCCAGCGCTCGATCGCTTGAAGGTACAAGCGATCCGTGGGTGCGGTTGCGCACTGCACTGCGATTGGCTGATTCCACCTCGTACGATGCTATCGTTTAGACATAATTACCTCTACTGTTATACCGTGCAAATTTTTAATGGTCTTAGGAAGGAGGATGATTTTTTAGCATTGATGATGCATGTCCTACAGATCTAGATAGAATATAAATTTTAATTAATATGTTTAAATATTGAAGTATTTTACTTAAGTAAGTACAAAGCTAGGAATATAAAATGTAGAGTACTTTAAATATTTTCAGGACATTCCAAGCTAAGCTGAAGCTTGTGTTATGGGAACTAGATAACGGAATAAATTCCATATACATACTTATCTCTTGTAAATACATACATACAATAGATAGTCAAAGTCCATCGACTACTTCGTCACTATAAAGTCGTTTAAAGTCATTTCAACGACTGTTTCACTCTAAAGACTTGATTAAAGTGTCGAGTTTCTCCTGACAACATTTTTGTAGTTAAATTCGCGTTAGTTTCAGATCTCTATAGTTACAAGTATAAATGAAAGAATTCTTCTCTAGATTATAAGAATTTTCCGTTACATAATGAATACCATTGCCAACAGCAAAATAGGGCTAAGAAGGACGCCGTAGGTACATTACTCGAAATCAGTACACAGAATTAGATTTGGCAACAGGTAGCATTAACAATGGTTTTGAGATAAATATTTGACGATTTTATCTCGGTAATAACAATTTAACTTCATTTATGTTTTATTTACTGGCAGCAGGCAAATAAAGGTCGTTTTAATTTTAGTTTTAGATTGGGATTTAGACTAAGATAAGGGGTCTGATGCTGAAGACTTAGGAGAGCGTAAAGAACTCTGCGACGGTTTACAGTAGCTACCTTGTGTTTGGATTTAATTCATTAACCGATGAAAACTTTGCACCCGTATGAAATTGACCCGTGAGACTTAAAAATTAAGAAATAACTATTAAATCATTTCTATATAGGTACTAAATGAAATTGTGCATTA
>JADANM010005856.1:5350301-5367996 GCA_026213755.1 Eurema hecabe | reverse complement strand
TGGTGTGAGCTATGCCGTTTGACTGAATTGGGCCGGCTAGTCAGTTAGTAGTACATCATCTGATAAAAAATTATTCTAAATAAACAATTTAATAGTCGCATTTAATTTAAAAAACGTAACAGAAATGCTTGATTATAACTTGATATTTGTTATTATAAATATTGCATTGAAAGTGGTACACTTTAATATTATAAGAACTAATCTCTAATTAAAGTTTTTGTAAAACTAACAGCCCTTCTGGTGACTGTTCTAGTTCGATACTCGTATCAGACCATATGTGTCGAATATCTTAAGAAATATCATAATTTATGTATGTAATGATTCTAGTAAGCAACATTCAGTAATCCGTAGGATTCTAATCGACAAAATTATTCGAGATTTCTGTCATCGGAATTAGACTTGGCAAACTTATATCAACATAGGTTTATTTAGGTTGCATATATCTCATAGCTTTTAGGGTTATCATCGAGATGCAAAGAATTTTCAGTTCTTTTAAGTAGGTGTAGAGTCGTTACCCTCACGAACAAAGAAATCATAAACATATTTTACATGAATGTAGAAGTATACAAAATTAAATAAATGCGGAGAATGAACTAATGTCAAGATTCAGTCCAACAAAATGGATGCTTTCAGCTTAGAAAAGCGACAATCAAGCGACTATTTATTGCCTGATTTGACTGACTTACTGACCGACTCCTTATAACTCCGTGTATGAAAATAGTAGGATTTGTGTCATAGAACTCAAACATCCTCCAACACAGGGTCGTTTTTGCATACAAGGTCCGAGAAAATCCTACGACTGCCTTATTATATATAAAATATACAATCAAAGTAACACAGTGAAACGGTCAAATTGGGACATTTGAGTCACTTGGCTATACAAGATGGGGACGCGCAAGCGCACACGTCGCCCTGTCACGTACGCACCAAACTTTAAATACTTTGTATGTCTAGTGAGCTTATAAGGTCATGATACTTTCTTGTGAGAGATTTTCTCTTAGATTTTCATTTGTTAAAATAACAAACTGTTTTTCGTATTCAATAAGATTACCCAAGACTTAATCTATTGAAAAATAAACAGTTGTTTGGTAGGTTATGGCAGGCAAAAAATGTGAACTTGGTAGTAGACTTTTGATTGTCACTCGACTTCGACCCCTTTCGTCAATTACTTTATCCATTATTTTTTCGCTCCTATTAGTCACAGCGTGATGTTATGTAGCGCAAAGCCTTCCTCGATAAATTGTCTATTTAATAAAAAAATAATTTATCAATTCGAACCAGTAGTTCCTGAGATTAGCGCGTTCAAACAAACAAACAAACTCTTCAGCTTTATATATTAGTAAGTATAGATATAGATATACTGGAATGATAAAACCATTTCTAAATAGAAGTGCGAACGACCAGCTCAAAATGTTATTAGACAGTTTATTATATTGTTCAACTCAATATACACTGGTAGGTACGCACGTAGCCCCATAAATAAAACGTTTATTACACTGAGAATAGTATTTTTATAGTGTAGCATTCTTCATACATTTTTGTGTCACTGTAGTTCAATGGCTATTATTATGTGCTGTTAATGAAATGCTAAAAGGTTATAATAGCACAAACAACTTGGTTTTCGTACTTTGAGTCTTTTTGATTCGGTTTAGTAGATGCAAAGATTAGCTTCACAACACAACAAAAGCACATCTTTATCTATTTTTAAATCTATTTCGGCCTTGTGACAATAATAAGATAATAAAAATTTTAAAATTTTAAAAACCCCCGACAGACAGACAATAAGTCAAACTTATAAAAGTTGTTGTTTTTTGTGATGTACAAGTCATAACCTTTCATTTGATACCCTAATTGATCATATTTGCAGACATTCAGTTTTTCTTCCCGACTTTAACCCCCAATACTTTAAAACCGCTTAATCGATTTTCATCAAAGAAGTCTAAGAACACTGGCCCGTAAAGCACGTGTAATACAAAAAAAAACTAAATTGAAATCGGTTCATTCGTTCGGGATTTATGATGCCACAGACAGACAGACGGGGGTTAAAAATGAAACTTCAAAACAGTGAAAGTTTTTCATGGTCCAGATGCAATTCGAAATTTAAACTAAAAAAATCAAAATTTATCGTTATTTATAAAAGGGGAGGTATAGGGGATAAGGTTAAATGTAGGATAGGTAGAGCATGAAGGAAGTCGCGACGGGACATTTAGTATAGTATAGATTCACACTTATATAATACATTTGCTAACCAAGCTGTTATTAAAGACACACGATCAGGAAACTGCTGTAATTAATTAGTAATCGCAAGGCCTCATTCGTTATCACTCCTTATCAAGCCAGACATTCCTTTTCCTACATCATTAGCGAATTACTAGTCATAACATTTTTAGCATTGTACGAATAAATTAATTGAAAATCGAAATGTAAATATGCAAGCTCCATTTTTCTTCTCACTCTATCACTCTTTTTTCCCTTCCTCTTTATAACCCTTGAAGATCTATTTCTCTTTTTTAAGTCGGGAATTTATATTCTAGGCACGTCTTTCATAAAGGGTACAATTACTGAAAAGAACAGAAAGTCTCTATTCTCTATAGTACGATGGAATGATCTGGAACCGTCTTTTCAGGCCTCCTTGACCTTCAAAACACCAGAGCCTATTTGATCTATCTATAAATATCCTTATCATGGTATAATTACAATAACAAACCAATTCAAGCTATAATAGAAATCTCTATACCCAAATTGCTTAGATTTAAAACGGAATAGAAATTAAAATTCGACATTTAAACTGAAATGTCACTTGAAGGCCTTCTGCAGCTGGTAACAGGCGAGCCTCTAAAATACCGGCTTCTGATTGGTCTAGAGTGTTACACGTCATCGTCGCCTGCGCACGCGATATCCATGTTTTCGGACTTTAGATGATAATTTATTAGCTAGCGAATTGTTGCCTTGACATTCTAATTTGGCCAAATAAGGATATGGTTTTGTGGTCGTTAAAATTTGCAAATTATAATTGAGATATATTGGTTTAGAATTGAGGGTATCACAAGGATATATTAAAGTAGGCTTTGATTAATATTAGTCACAATAATCGTATCCTTCCTTCCCTATTTATGTTCTTTTTTACCCTTAACCAATACTAAGTCTTGTTATTAATTATTGTTACATTGTTGTTATTGTTAGGTATATTTTGTAAAGCAACGTATTAACGTTAGAAAAAAACATATTGTGTCCGACCATTATGTCAATAATTAATTTATAAAAAAAAATTGTCAGTATTATAAATTAACTTTAAAAAGAAGTAAATTAAATTCTTATAAAATATAACTACAATCCAATTTCCTAATCACGTTCAATTTCATTTAACCTTGTGAGAAGGACGAAATATGAGTGTTAGTGCCAATTTAAATATACATTTATTAAGTCAGCACTTAATGCGCCGCGCGGTTTTAACCCCGTAGTTATCTGTCCCGTGTCAATACCAGGTTAAAAAGGATGACAAAGTTTAGCCAAAACCAAGTAGTTATTGGGTGAAATAGCAAACATAGATACACTAACATACATCTTTACAAACTTTCGTGTTTTGAATATTTATTAGGAAGTAAGGATTTTACATCACCCAGGGTAATTATATATTTCATAATAATTTCACCTTTAATTTTGTTTCTCTGTCGTTTCGTTTATTACCATCAACTAACACTACCTGATATCTAAAAAACTAGCTAAATATAAAATTTATAGTCATATGTATAATGTACTCCGTCTACATTTCATAAAATTGCATCACAAATGATGCAAGTATTTTCTAATTGGCGTTACGAATTGTTTCATTAGAGGAGGTATGTCCAACTAAGAGTGTATAATTGCTACATAGAACTATTAAAAAATTCTCTTTCAAGAATCAAATGAAGCTACTCCAACTACTTTTCTACCTTGTTTGTAACCGTAGAAGTTTTGGCAAATCGATTTTATTTATTTTAGTTCTGACAATAGCATCTATGAGAAAGCTTTGCATTATTATGTATGTGAACCAACAGGTAAGGAGGGTCACCTTAAAATTAAGTTAGTTATAATTCTCCCGGGAACAGGAACTGGCCGGGTAAAACCGCGGGTCACAGCTAGTCATCAATAATTCTGAACTTACAAGTTCCTGAACTTTGGTCAGATATACAATACTACAAAATATTAGCAAGCCATTATAACAAATAATTTTCTTATCATCTTCTGCAATTTGCAAAAACGCTGTGTAATCATTACTAACTTTTTAAGAAGTGATGTCATCAAGAATATCCTTCTAATATGTTACGTAATCACAGCACCTTAACAGTGTTTCTCTCATAATCTGACTAAACGTTGCTCGCGACTTCGTCCTAGTCGATTTCTTTTTCCATTATTTATTCGCTCCTATTTGTCGCAATGTGATGTTATGTAGCCTAAAGCTTTCCTCGACAAAGTCTCTTCAATAAAAAAAATATTTTTTCAATTCGGACCAGAACTTCCCGAGATTAGCGCGTTCAAACAAACTCTTCAGCTTTATAATATTATAGTATAGTATAGTATAGTATAGTATAGTATAGATAGACATAAACTTGGATAAACAAGTATCCAACTAATTCATCTTTTCAGACTCAGACACCTGCCGTAGCGATGTTTTCCTAAGCGACATCGTTAATCAAGATATTTACCGAGTCAGCGGAAAGAGCCACTGTTTACATGAAGCGATCGACATCTGGTGTTTATGACATGTCTAGCTTATAAGTGAAGCACTATACACTAGTGTTATTGTTTCTTTAGCTCTCTGAAAAGGTAATAGAATGCTTAACTTGAATGTACAATGTCTCTTGTTTACTTTTGTCAGACTTTAAAGGATCTTAGTCTTAAAATATAAATTAAATCAGGAGAAGTGGAAATAGGTTATTGAAAATATTACAATAAACTGCCCTCTGGTATTTTCAAAAGCCGCTGTTGGCTAAACTATATAACGCTATGGTTAAGTTACAATATTCTCAATGGTTCTTTTTTTTCCACAAGAATAACAGTCTGAACCAAACATAAGCTACCAAAAAAACCTTATAACAACTCTCAGCCGACCTAACAATATATTTAAACATTTTTTGCGCTTCAATTTAAACAATTTATACTTCATTAATCAGAATCACGTCTTACCAAACAAGTGTGAATTATACTGACGTCAGCTAGACAGTAAAAACAAAATGATTCTATTTAAAATTCGCCAATATTGGTTAATTTAGCAAATTTAGGTCATCGCCAGTAATTTATATAAGTAAACAAGATCACGAGTCAAATAATAGCGAATTAATTTATCGTATGCCCACGTCGAAAGTTCAATTATGCATATTAAACTCGTTTCTGACAAGGACAAAATATGATTCGTTGGCCACGACTTTAAATATCCGAAAGCCTAAAGACCTACTAAAAACGGTATAAGTAACTTCGCAATATAATAAATATATTTATCATTAATCAAAGTATTGTTTTAGTTTATCTTTTGTACTAATAATATCATTTAATATTTACTGTTTCTGTAAATGCGTGTCTCCTAACCGTTATGTGAGTTAAGGCCGTTAAAAGTGAATATTACTAGCACTATTGCCTTGCTATAAAAAATATTTACTCTAATATAATATAATGTTTTGGTAGGCTTATAAATAACTAGTTGTTGCTCGCGACTTCGTCCCCGTCGGATCTATTTCTATTATTATGTTATAGTGAGTCAATCTTAGAAGATAGACATATACTGTCGCGGACTTTTTTTAGATCATTTAAAGAGGAATAATTCTTTCATACATATTATTTTTGTATTTTGAACCGTTTTCGCAGCGCACGCAAAGGAAGCCCTCGAAGATGAATAATGTTCCCCGTTTTTTCCATATTTTCCATTATATCTTCGCTCCTATTAGTCGCAGCGTGGTGTTATGTAGCCTAAAGCCTTCCTCGATAAAAGGTCAATTCAATAAAAGAATTTTTCAATTGGAACCAGTACATCCTGAGATTAGCGCGTTCAAACAAACAGACAAACAAAAAACTCTTCAGCTTTATATATTAATAAGTATAGATGCCAAATCATACGTTTGCTTAATAAGAACGAAGTCTGATAAGTTGTGTTGTGGCCAACATAGAACATAATTGCTCTTCAGATACCGTATCAATAGGTACATGTAATATAAAAGCCAACCATCCAATCGCAGTAATTGAAACACTTCTATGGGCTCTCCTCAAGATGTCCTAGAGCAAATATTTATCGTTTCGGCGTAGATACTCTTCAATTGCATTTTGTTAGACGCACAAAACAGCCTTGAATTTTCATTAGTTGAGCGGAGTCAATTGACTTTTGCGCATTCAATGTCAATGCGAATATTTACCTTAAAACGGTAATAATAAGAATGTTATTCGATAGCAGGTTCAGTGCCGTGATTGATGATGACGCCAAGTAGCGTTAATTTGATAGGGTCTAGCGTGTTGTGACGGTTCAAGTGCAACTATGTTATATAAGTATGTATTTGAGTGCAGTACGCGTCATTTATGTTTAGCGCTGGACGAGAATAGCAGCGCATCGGTAGAATCGCGCTCCTTATTGAGGTATTGGTGCGAGAAAGACATAACGACTGGGACAACCAATCAACGCTCGCGCACCCGACGATCATGCGCCCCGCGCGCCGTTACCTCGATACCTTATTTTTGACTTCTGCGCTAAAGATTCGTGACGCATACTATACCGACTGATTGAATCCTGAATCGCACTTATACTATTTACAAATCCTACATACTTATAGAACTGGATTGTTAAGATCCATGGATTATTAAGATGTATTGGTTAGAGGGAGGTAACATACCACAAATTTGTACAACATCAAGTATTTATCACTAAAATTGGACTCATTCAAACATCAAATTAATGATAAAAGGTTAGTATAATGCGCAAATACTGAAACGCTATTCAAATTTAACTACAACTTATACCGGTCCGATTTGACAGTTCGCCATACAAATCTGACAAAACTACTAGATTTGGCGTGCTTAAATTTGATTTGCGTATGGGTATTTGGCCGTTAGACTAAGAAATACTAAGAAATGCCTACTTAAAAGTTTCACAATATTATCAAATTTATTTTCACGTATTTTAGAGGCGTAAATAATTGCTATCTTTAAATTGATATACCTTGGCCTGTTAACAAAACAAGATTATAATTGCAGGAAATATAACTCGTGATAAGATAAAAATACGTCATTGTCTAAAATATTGTTTGTGTCATGCTCTCGTGATGTTTTTGTTTAACATTATGATCCTAGTTTTTCAATTACAGAGCATAATGCGACATTTCTATGAATGTCAAATTAAAGAAAAACATTTGTTAATTTTCTGGTACTGAACAAGTAATTAGACATATCCAGCGAAAGCACTAATTAGTACTTTTGAAAGTTCTCGATGAATGAAGAAAAATGTAGTTAAAACATTCAACGTTAAGCGTTATTCCTCATAATGCGAAATACTATACTATAATTGAAATACTAGCGATATTTATAATGTAGAATGTTCTTTCAGTTTTTTGAAAATAGTTATAAAATAGCTTGGAAAATACCAAATCCTAATAATAAGGTGTGTGGAATTCAGGTTATTTTCAATCACAAGCCGAAATTAGGGAATTAAAAAAAAAACATTGTTGATACTCCAAGCGGTTTATCATCATGAAATGATAAGTTAATGAAGCTAAGACTGAAAAAAGAGTATCACTTAGAAAGGTATACCAAAATCTAATGATTCATGATTGATGTTTGAGTGTATTCGTGATCGTGGAAGTGATCATCATTAAAACGTATAAAGAAAACATCCTCTTCGTCTTAAAGGAATTTAGGGTCACAAGTACATGTGGTTAGGTTAGCTAGTCACCGATATACAGTAGCAAACCACAGCCTTATGGGTATCTACGTGACCAAGGCCGCGTTCAGCCAATCAAAGAACCGGTGGCTAGAGGCGCGCCGCTGACGCAAGCTGACGCAATATTCCGACAACTTGCAATGTCACCTTGTAAGGTGAAAGGTGGGTGTGTTCGTGTTTGATGCAGTTATTCCTTAGTGGGGAAATGGTCATGCATTCCTGTAAGCACAAGTATAAAGCAGCTTATGGCGGGCTCAAATCGCAATACAAAGGAATAATATGCCATATGCAGGAATGGATGATTATTTCCAAGCATATGCAGGAAAGGAAAAGCATGCTCAAATCACCGTACATAGGAATAATGTATACTCTTGCAGTTTCATGCATTTCTGCTGCTATATGCAGGAGTGCATGAGCATTTTCCAGCATATGCATGAAAGGAAAAGCAGGTTATGTCGGACTCGGAATTAGCTGTCTCTTCCGCAGTTTTTAATTAGATTTTTATATAGATACTTATACGCGGTAGTACTCCTAAATTTGTTCAAATTAAAGGAAATTTGTGACACTCAAAAAATATTTCGCTTTTACGTCAAACATGAACAATACAATTTTTTATATGATAAGATGGTTACGTAATAAAAATACATATTTCTTTTTCTTATATATGTGCATAGCTGTGGCATTTCTTATGTCATTAATCTATAATGTATTATCAGAATACAATGTATTCATTATACAAGGAAAATTATTCTCTCATTAAAGTAAGAGCAAATTTATATTATGAAAGATTTTTTTTTATTTATTTACTTTTACCTCACCATAAAAAAATCATGTAAATATTACCGTAATGTTATTATGATCATACTAATAAAACAGCCCAATAACGAAGAACCCAGGACAGACAGGCTAGGATGGGAATAAATTGTAAACAGTGCCTGTTAACTATATGATGTCAACATCTGTTTTCCTCCTCTTTTCAATATAATATACTTTTAATAAATCTCCTTTAAATAAAGATTTACTAATCATGGAAAGATACCCATATAGTATTATTATATATCAAAATGCACATCAATACATAGCACAAAACGAATTTACTTTCTGTTGTCCGTTGGTCTAAATGTATTTGTTAATCTGTAGTAATGCACAGCTGACTATGATGTGTTATGATAGGTCGATTCAAGGGAAATGTTCATATTTATAACATACTAGCGGTGTCCCACGGTTTTACCTGCGTAATTCCCGTTCCCAGGGCAATACTGGGATGTAAGCTATCTTATCTTTTGAGTTGGATCAAACTGCATTGCATAGTGCATTGCATAGTGTGCAAATTTTATTATAATTGGTTAAGTGGTTTAGGAGTCCATTGAGGACAAACATTGTGACAAGAGATTTATATAAGTATACTAAGATAAATAATATATACACACTTTGGAAGCCAGGTATTAGAAAATATTTATAACGCTACTAATGTTTAAACAACAATGTATCAAATAATAAAGATTGCTACAAAAATTTCATCAGGCAATTTAAAGTCAATACTTCTGTACACTAAATTAATATTAGTCGAAGCTATATGGCAATATTATCTTTCATATTATATCTCCCATATTAAATTACCTCTTTCCCTCAATTTCAACTATTTTTAGATAAATAGTTTTGAATTTTTAAGAATATTAAGAGAATAACAATATGAATTCAAATATTTTCAAATCTTATATACCTATTATCAATGATATTATATTAAATAGAGCTGTTATAAGCGCACAATTTTTTAAAACATCCTACTTAAGACATCTTTCCGTGGTGATTGGTTGCCGGTGCATTCACATGCAACTGACAAAACTAACAATCTCTTTTTCTCGTGTTGGTTTTGTCATTTATCTCTTATCTATCGTTTTGATTTGTATAGGTATAACATATGTATAATATATCATTGCCTATTATATAAAGCAAGCTAATCATGATATCATATAAAAGAAAGAAAAAATTACTATAGTTTGATGTCAGTGTTAACAATAGTCTTATTCAACAATAACAAATGTAAATGTTACAGCACATTGGCAACAGGGAGGCTTAGTTAGTTTGATACTGTATTATTTAATTTCATTATATGTTTTCCTGCTTATTCTAAATGTGTATATTAAGACGAGGAATTTCTGTATGACTATAGACTTAATTTCCTTTTCTGAAGTAAAATTATCTTGTAGACTAGTTTAGCAAATATGTTATATTTTCATGTTTTACCCTGGAATTCAGAGATTTCATTTCGAAGACTGTTATGAATAATATGTCTGTCAACTCAAAGAACCAAACAAGTAAGACTGCTGTGTAAGAACTTTACTTTAACCTTATAAGGTTATATTAAATTTGGGAGACTTAATCTTGAAAATAAAAATCTCTAATAAAAAATGTGCAGAATCCATTCTATAATTATTTAATATTCTAAACTTCTAAAACTATAAATGATATTACTATATATATTTTTAACCTTTAATATTTTATTAAAGTCCTAAATTATGTAACCCGAAATTATAAAATTATAGAGTATAAATAAAGTGGAATTGTTTGTCACTGAAATCAGAAATGAACAAAAAACTTTACTTACCTATTTTCAGCACAATATTGATATTCGAAAATTGAAATTGGAAAACTTCAAATTCGAATAGTACTACAAACACTGTCACGTAACACGATTATTAAAAAAAAACATTCTTTACAGACACTTTATTTTTGTCAAAAAAAGGTTTAATTTGTAAATTCACTGATTTGTTTGAGCTTTTGTAGAATTTAAGATAATGAATAAGTAATCCCGATAGTAAGCGAAAATGACAAACAGCTGGAAATTGAGTTTGACTTTTAAAGCAGCGTTCATTTTTAATGTAGTTCATTTTTATGTTAGAATTTCCATGGTATTTTCCTTATTTTCTAGTGATAATTTGAAACAATAATTAATTTAAACACCTAAAACAGTTTAGGTAATTCCTAAATTCTAATAGATAATAGATATTAATATTTTTTTCCCTGCATTCAGTCTTAAGATTTACCATCTGTCAACACTCAACGATGACAGTTATGACGTAAATCAAAAATCAAAATATAATTCAAAATTCAAATTTTAAAATACATAGGTCAGTAATTAGATTAGTTGCATTAATTTATTTTAAAACTTATGAATACTTATGAGTAAGTTGTAAAGTAAATTTATTTTTGTTTATAGGTAAGAATTTTTATTGTTTTTTTGTAAAGGGATGGATTGAGGAACAATTATTCATACATTAAGATTCCTCATGTTTCATGTATAATGTAGTATCCAATGAATATCATTCATATGATCAATCTAGTAAGGAAGATAGGCTGATTAAGAAAAAAGAAAAATTTCATTTGATATTATTTTATTGCATTGTTTTGTTTAACACGCTTCGTAGTAAATAAATCATGATGATTTGATTATAAAAAGATGTAATAACAAACTTACTACGTCACTTACGAGGCGGTTATACCATTCTATACTACAATACATTTTTTTTGGCGTTTTCTTATCATTGCTTTAATTTCTACTCTATAATTATAATAATACTATAGCGATATAAATCAAGAATAGATAAATACATAAAGAATAAATATTTACATACAATAATCAAATTTTCATACATATATAAAATAGCTCCAAATTTATAAGAGATACTATACGAATTATTATTTAACCTACTAATTATATACGATTTGCGAGTCCATTTCTAGCCGGGTCATTTAAGTCGATGTTAGTATTTATATTTTAATCATCTTGTATACATATTATCAACATTTTAAGCCTGTGCATTACACGTTGAAGGTACTCTGTATTGCTTCGGTTTCGGTACCCCAGATACCTTGGGATTCTGTCCTAATCGAATCTGGTTTTTGAAAGCAATAAACTGCTGGTCCAATTTTGGTCGGCAAACAACTTGAGCCTCCTGGGTTTTGAAGCCTTCCGCATCACAGTTTGCCTGACACGCCGGCACTGGTTTCGTCGTTATACATATCTCTGCATAGTTCTCGTAGAACTGGACTTGTTTCTGAAGCTTGCAGGCCCCCTTCTTCTTTGAGTAGCTCCGTGACACGTATACGTTGCTGTCATCCCATTTACTGTCGTCAGATTGCATGGCGGCTTGCCAGTTCTCATCTGATCGTAGGATAGCTGTGTGCTTGTTCTGTGGTTGGTATGCCATTTGTTTAGCTTGCGATTTTAATTGTTGAGTTTTCGGTTCATTGTTGTTAGCGTCGCTTAGGGCGTATGATGCAGCGTAATGTTCGGGTGTGTCGACGAGGCCATAAGGAGTCATGTAGTCGTCACGGGGGTCGCCAGTCATGTAGCCGCAGATACCCCTGTTGCTTCCACGTCCTTCACTTGGAAAAACTGCAAGTCTTTGCGAATCGTACAGGATTCTCAGGCGGTTTCTGGCAACTTTCACCATGAGGACGCCATCGTTCTGCACGTAGTATTCAACGATTGGTGAATTGTTGCTTTCATCGAAGTAAGATGTTACGTCTCCTTCAGATACTTTCTTACTGTTGGTGTTTACTTGGACGTCGTAGTTCTTTTGTCCCTCAGCGCTCGGTTTGATTTCCATTTCGAAGTCGTTTCCATTTTGAGTTCTGTAATAATGGGACATGTTTAACTACTATCGAAATATGAAATATATCGTCTAATTGATATAATCATCTCTCTCTCAAACTTGTGACATTGCCTCAAATAATCGCACTTAATAGCAAGCCAATAAAAAGTGATATGAATAGTTTTAATTCAGTTTACAAACATAGGATTTTATTATTGATTTACCTGTAAGAAATATATACTTCTTGGTTGTCGTTGCTAGGTCGTCGTGCTAAGACAACATAGTCGTCACCATTGTCGTTCTTGTTGGAGATCACCACGTGCCAGTTGCGAGAGACCGTGTAGTTGTATCTACGGTTGCTGAATGTTCTGACCTTCGAGCCATCCACAGCGCAATAAGCTGCAATAGTTACATTTTATATTACTACAGCAAGAGAAAGGTTTATCTTATTAAATGTACAATATAGAATAATAATTTAATATGCGGAATTATCAATAAATATAGATTGCAAGTTTTTGCAGGTAACTTGTTATTTGCAGAAAAGGTTCTGCTATTTATGAGCAAAGGAAATAGAGAAATAGGAATATCGGATAATAAAATAAGTGTTTTTAAAATCATATTTATATGTATGTACTTACGTTGGTATTGGTTTTTGGTGTAGTGATTAAGAACTCTTTCAGAAGGCCCAAGAACTGCGTAATTCGATAAAACTCTAGATGTTGCTTCAGGAAGTTCAATATTCTTAATGCGCAGCTCTCCGTAACGGGAGTTCAATCCCACATTCATAGAACCCGACAAATAAGATAGGTCAGCCATAACTTCGAGTTGTCCATCGGGTGTTGGCTTCAGAGGGTTTTCTTCTGTTTGCCAAAGTTCTAATCCTTTAATGATCCTGACTACTTGATAACCGAAGTTTCTCACTGAAGGGTTCACGTTATAGTTCGCTGAAACTCTGTACGTATCAGGTGCTTGTGCTATTATAAGAATCTTGTGGCAGGCTTCCTGAAGGTAGTTGTTATTTGCAATTTCTTCAAGGCATTGTTGGGAAAGAGTTTGTCGTTGAAGTTCTTCCACATATTTCGTCGACCGTTCAGCAGATCCTTTGATGTGAATATTTTCCTTGGCACCGAATTGAATGTCAGCTTCGAATGGCATTTTCAATTCGTTCTTAAGAGCTTCTGCGTAATTGATGGACGATGGGTTTGGTCGTATTAGTTTTCCGACGGAATTAATTTGTGAGTTGCCAAATTGTTCTGAGTTTCTAGCGGCGAATGCGGAGTACTGCACTTTAGGATCAACATCGCTGCTACCTATAGCTGCGGTTAATACATACTGCAGCTTTTGGGGTCCTTCAAATGATGCACTCATATCCAAGATATGTACCCGACCGTTGTTTATTCCAGAGCCAGCTTGCTTAGCGATAGAATCCCTTCGTGCATTGCTATTCGGTGAGGTGTCAGCTTGTTGAGAAGCCTGAGCAGGTATTTGGCCTTCCTGTTTCTGGTTATAGCGAGTATCTAAAATAAAAACTTAAGATATTGTATATTTAACAAAATGACTTTTGCTGGGTTTATAGTTTTATCAGAGTAAAAATACGAGTAGATATTTCGATTTCCAAAATAATTTCAACTAATATAAACGCTAATCTTACACTTTTTCTTACTAAAGCAATATTTAAAATCAGTTTCGTAGATTCAGAAAATACTTATATAACCTTTGGAATTTTCCTTTTATAATATATTCATAAAAAATAAATGGACTTACCATAAACAGCGGTAATTGCCATGCTGCTTGATTTTGATGGATCAGCCTGGTATCTTAAATTAAAGTGTGTTAGACCAAGATCTTTTTGGTTAAACGGTGCAACGATGTGTGAAAGAGGATCACGAGCAAAGAGTGTCTCCATAACATTCCTATAATCGTTGGAATACGAATATCCTTCGAGTTGGAATTGGGATCCAAGCTGCTGGCCAAATTTATAATCGACTGTGATTGCTTTGTTATCGCGAGCTATAAGTTTTGTTGATGGATCTTGAGAAACTGGCACAATGGAATCTTTCTTCTGATTGGTGCTGTAGGGCCAGATGCTATAATGCAATAGATTTGTCTTCTGTGCTGGATCGAGAGGTGACAATGACATTTTAAATTCACCCGATTTATATTCATAGTGCGTTTTGAAAGGAACATTTACTTGGATTTTACCAACTATACCAACGCCAGCGTATTGGTTGGCAATGGTATCTAAGAAACCAACACTTCCATCATGGTTCTCTGCATATGTGAATGTTATTTCATCATCCATTTTCGTGTTAAAGCCACCATTATTGTCGAAGTTAGAGACACCCCTTGATTTGGTTTGGGCATGAATAACTGTTGGCTGTTTGTACTTGAAGATAAAAGGCATACCAGAAGCAACAGGGAACATTATGGATACTTGATTCTTGTTAACAACCTTTGTGTAATGATTTTCCCTACCATTACTTAAATCCATAAGGTAATTTTTCAATTGTTGTGGGAATTGTTTGAGATCTTCTTCACTGTATGCAAATAAACGTTGCTGGTTCATGAAATCGAATCTCACAGAGGCCTCTGCTGGTTGTTGATTTGCATTTGCATTTTTATTGTTAAACATCGCATATATTTTGTCAGCAGAGTATTTATGTGAGGTTGGAGATTTTGTTTGTCGGGCTTCATTATTAATGAATTCTTGGTAGTAATTAAATAATTGACGCCAGCCCGAGGAAGCAGCAGATATCTATAAAATAAGAATGATATTATATTAGAAACAATGTTCATTTTTGAATGGCAGTAATTCTCTATGTTATAAATATCGTGATTATTAAAATTATATAACTTTCTCACTACTTGAGTTAGTGACATATCATTTACATAAATAAAAATTAACTTACAGTTGATTCTCTGAACCATCCACCAAGCCTGCTTTGTACTGAATATCTCGCAGATTTAGGCAAAAGGCTATCTTCAGCGCCCATGCTTGAAAAAACTCCTGAAACACCCACGTCATCATCTCTGTCGTAAGATTTCATCGCTCGCATAGAATATTGTTTTCCAAATTCTTCGTTTGTAAGCATACCTTTCACTGCTTGAGCGGACCGAGCGCTGAAATATAATGTTTATTTTTTTAATAAGAGATTTAAACATTTTATTTTAATATCTTAATGATGCTAAAGATTACTCACAGTTTAAAGTGCCGAGGGTGATGTAATTCTGCAGCATATTCGATCGAAGACTTAATAGCAGAGCGTACTTCAACACTAGGATCATTCTTTGTCATTTCAGCCATAGCCTGCATCATAGCACCGGTTGGATGCGCCATGAAAATATTAAACACCGCGGCTACTCTTACTTCGTAAGGTTCAGCTGTATTTCTAAGAATGCTGTATAACGCTGCTCGTACGTATCTATCTTTTTCTCTTGCCAATGATCTCAAAGCATCAATCATTTGAGTTCTCAGGTAAGTAGATACTTGAATTTTGCCTTCTAAGTATGGTGAAAATATTTCCAGAATCGCGCGGTGGCCTAAGGTTCCAATAGCTTGGATGTATACTTGAGCTTTGTGGCTGTCATTATTTTCTATGGCTGCTTGAAGTTCATCACTAAGACGTGGCAGTACATCGTCAATGACAAAACGGTCGTGACTGTTTGAAAGACGGCCGTACATGTGAGTTGGGTAGTATCGGTGTACAGTTCTATTATCTACTTGTCCCATGTGAATAAATTTGCTAGCTGCAATCAACGCTGACGTATTTAAGTACATTTCGTCCTTGACTTCAGGGCTAAGTGCTAAATCAAAGAATTGGGTCATCGCTTCCTTTGTGGGATAGCGTAAGGTGCGTGGCAATACTGCTATAACTTCAGCTGCTTCCTCTCCTTCAATTGTCTTCTCTTGAATCCAGGTTTTTATTAATTGGAATGCAGGCAAGGTACCTGACTGGGCTACTGCATCTCGGTATATTCTCCACATATCAGCCTTCATTGCATCAGCGCTTGATTTTCCACTTTCCATACTGCGACTGCTTTGGGTAAGTTGGCCATAACTCATCGAAGAAACAATTCGAACTAGGATATTGAATTTAGATAAGAAATCGGATTTAAGCATTGTGCTTGGAGCTTGGAGCTGCTGTGCCATTTCCTGTACGAGCTTTTGGACATTCATTGGATTTTGTTTCTTATCACCACGTGGCTGGGGATTCATATATAGAGCAGCATACGCTGGTTCATTAGGTTTTGGGACGTCATCATTTACATATGACGATTTAGAGTCACTCGATGATGATGAACTATGAGAATTAGAGTCTTCTTCGCTGCGCTTGTTGCTTATAATCTTATTAATTGCGACAATAGACGATTTAGCCTTTGATGAACGACGAACTCTGGAAGACTGCTTTTGTTCTGCTCGTGGGTCTGAACTCTCTTGAGATTCAGAGGACGATGATGAGTCATCAATCGTTACTTGTTTAGGTGTTAAAGAATATAATAGATTTTGAATTTCACGCGCTGCCTCAGGTACTTCCCATTCAGGTTGAGAATCATCTTCGTAACCAACTAACTGTAAGCTTATTTTACTGTGAACTTCAGCTTGTTGTTTTCCATACATAAGAGGGTGTACATTTACAGTACTGGTTGTTTCAGCTTTGTAAATAGGGCCATTTTTACCCATGAGATACCGTGAGACCGTAGATCGCTTGATGAGCTGATCCTCTTTTGTGGAGTGAGCAGTTCTAGTCCATTCGGCGCCTTCAGGGACACCAAAGTGGTAGTCAACTCTGTGGCGGCAGTGTCCGTAGCTTTTACTCTTTGTTACTTCAAAGGGTTCTTCATTATTTACGAACATGGGAAGCTCACGTCTCCATTCAGAAGCCACAGGGGATACAGTATACAAAGTTTCACAGTCACCAGTTACGTCTGTCTCCATCTTTCTAAATTGACCTTGCTGGTTTTCGTTATCGTATGTGTCATATGAGGAGTGGATATTACGATGGGTGGATAAATCTACTTGAAGTGCTCCGATTAGACCTTTTAGCAAGTTTTCGTGTGCTAGTGGTAGTGTTGGCAGGCTAAGGGATACGATACGACCGCCATCCACGTTAATTTCAAAAGGCTTGTCCAAGTTAGGAACAGGTTGGTAGTTAAGCTCTTCTGGCATTGGTTCGTGTCGGTTAAGTTTTTGGTGAACCGT
>JADANM010005856.1:5295621-5320447 GCA_026213755.1 Eurema hecabe | reverse complement strand
GTTTCAAACTCATTGCTTATTAAATAGCCTTATATAGCTTCTCTTAAATTCGTGTATATCTCGTAAATATGAGAAAAATATTTCTCACGTGTGTCGCATGACAAAATTGTAACAATAAACATATGTGCTAGCTCATAAACCATTACTCATCCCTTTGCTTGGAAAAAAACTTAAAAAAATAAAATATAAAAAAACATTACAACTCGCTCCAAAATACTAAATTAACCTCTAACTTTCCATTTCAAATCGAAATGACACTTTTAACAAAAAATCTTAACCCATTCGTAGACATGTGCTCAAAAAACCGGTAAAAAAAGTTTTTTATCAAAGTTCAGTAACCAGATCGGTATTAACGTACAGTTATTTTAGATTTTTTGTCGATTCACTGCTTTTACGTACGCGCTGTTATAAAGAGCCACATGTCAGAAAATATGATAGTGATGGGAGCGTTAACGATAGTTTTTAATGCAGTTATTTTTGGTTGAAAAATAACTCGTTTTATTCTTTGTTATAAACTCTAACATTTTTCTCAGTATGTAAGTATTAATAAAGATATGTAAGTGTACCTATTTAAGGAAATTAATATGGTAAATTTATATGGTAAATTCATATCTAAAATATATCGAAAACATTGGTCTTATTTTATGTCATGCTAAATCAATATTCAACACGCTATCCGAACATTGAAAAGTTTTTAATATCGTTTTTAAAACAAACCTATTCGGCTGACTGGCTCATAATAATTATAAAAGAATTAATGCCTTTAAATACTACTATTTTAATTTAATCTAGTCTGGCGTATTAGTTTAAGTACATAAACATAGAAGACATATTCTTATATTAAATGTTATGTTATTAAAATAAATAGTAACGACAAATAATGGTTCTTCAATCTACTCAGTAATCTGTATTTTGTCGAACTTGTGTATATGTTGGATAAAATTCACACTTCCCAATAATTGAAAACTTACATTTCAGCAAGTAAGGATCATATAATTAGATTATGTTCTTATGTTAAAAGGAGCAACTATCAGAGTTTCTTGCCGGTTCTTCTCTGTAGAAACTGCCTTCCGAATCGGTGATAAATGTTTTGTAATACGAGTACCATGACGACTCAAAAGTGTTACTTTATGAAGCTTAATTGAATAAAGATACTTTTGACTTTGCTTTGACTGAGAAATATTTCAATAAAAATAGAGTATCGATATCGATATAATATGGTATATAAAAATACATCACTAGAACACTTGTCCGCGCCATAAATCAAGCGAGCGCTCAACGCGACACATTGATGAAATTATTCTATGCGGTGACTATTTCATTGAAAAAACATTTCAACTTTGGTTAGTTCATATCAGGTGTACATACTACATATGATTATTATGTCTTCTGTATGTTTTATGTACATATAACTAATATTATGAAGAGGCTTAAATTATGAGGGTTAATTACTTGTAAAATATTACAATGAACAATATAAGTAATTAATAATAATTTAATTAAATCTACACTTTTCACCTACCCTTCCATTCTCTTGTATTACTAATGTTCTATTTCTGGGTTGCCTGGAAGAAATCACTTCAAGTGATAAGGCCGCCTCTTACATGTAAATTTCTTTTATCTGTCTAATTTTTAATATTCCTTTGTTGTAATAAAGGGTAAAATAAATAAATAAATAATTTTGTTTGGGGTTTTGTTAAAGCTTTAATTAAATATAATGATTAGGAGGGACTATGTAGGCATATATTTGTATTAAGTTAAGCTGACCCGTGCCCACTTCGTTGGGCATAATGTTAATCCTTTTCGAATTTTATATAGCCTACACTCAGCTGTGGCTTTCTATTGGTGAAAGAATTTTTAAAATCGGTTCAGTCGATCCCGAGATTACCCCTTACAATTTAACGAACACAAAAACTTCAATTCTTTATAAATAAAAAAAAAATAAAATAAAAATCATTTATTTCAGACTCAGGGATCCATATTATTTATAAATTAATATTATTTTTTTTCTATTTTGATACAGGACAGGAATGCACTCAGTGTTTATAATATTAGTATAGATTAAATGGGATTATATTTGTAAATTTAACATAATATAATTACGTTACCGGTATTATGATTCATTGGTATTATAAATTAATTATTTACCCATTCAATGAATAGTCTATCTATCCAATATCATACCTTTGGACCAGATAACTTTCCCTCTAACAACCTATTTGTCCTTACAAATCCTTAGTTCCTCACTAATATTACAAATGCGAAAGTAACTTTGTCTGTCTGTCTGTCTTTCCATCACGCTAAAACTATTGAACCGATTAGAACGAATCTTGGTACAAAGATAGTGGAGCCTGGGGAAGGACATATTGAAGATATATAGAAGCGCGACGGGTTGAGACTTTTTATAATTTTACGCTTTTACAGCCAAACCGCTGAACCGATTGTAATGAAATTAAGTTCACAGATGTTCTAGAGACTGAGATAAAACATAGGCTACTTTTTAACTGGAAAAAGGGAGAAAGGGGCGGTCAAAGTTTATATTAAAATTCACGCGGACGGAGTCGCGGGCAACAGCTAGTATAAACTAAAAACTCAATCATTAGATGCAGTTGAAGGCAGGTTGCGCTGGATTACCATTGGAAAGGTTTATTTAGCGGTGGACAGAAAAAGGCTTACAAAATTATGATGATTAATTAATTCCTCAATTAACAAACAAAACCAAATCACACAAACATATTTTTTGTCAATAATTTTCCTATTAAATATAAACTAATTTATGTATGTAATTGTAATTTTTTTATATTTTAAAAGACGATTTTTTTCCCCTTTTTTGGTAAAAACTGTGGGACCCGTGCGAGTTTCTTACGCCGGTTCTTCTCGCCGGGTTAGTTCCCGAACCGGTGGTAGGCACCATGTAAACTTTCTGAAGGTATTTCTTTTCAAATTTATTCAGAAAATAAAACATTTGCATTTTATTTAATTTCGTAAAAATACATTTATGTTATTATACACATAAACCTAAAAAAGCCGCATGAAAATTGGTTGCATAGTTTGTAAGACACAGGCATACATATACAGACAGACAGAAACCGATTTTATTTAATACTATGTAATGATGACTAAAATTAAGTGTAAAGTTATGAAATGATTCACATGTCCCGCGACACATTGCACATCTATAACACAATAAGACGACTACACATCCGCCATGAGTTATGACAGACATTGTTTCGTGTTCGTAGAACTAATGCATCATATTGATGAATTTGGCTATTACATTATCAAGAGTTTAGTAATCTTAATAATGTTATCAACTAGCCGTGCCCCTCGTAGCTCCCGTTCCCGAGGTAATACCGGTTAATAAAAAGTATTTAATGCTTTAATCCAGGATAGCATAGCGATGCCTGGCGGGGGAGTAGGCGGTAATGCCAACAGTGACCCCCCACTCCGACACAAGGGCCAAGAGTGGCAGAGGGTTTTAGTGGGTATTCCTGGCCGTTCGGCGCGACTAGCGCGCTAACGCTTCCAATCGCCAGGCGAGTCCCACATAACCCGCCGCACCTCACCATCAGCCACGCGGCGGGTATGCATAAAAGCTTTTCCCTCTATAAAAAAAAAAGGATACCATAGCGATAGATAGGTGCATACTAAATCTTAATTAAATCAGTCCAGCCGTTTTGCTGTGAAAGAAAGATAACCATACAGACACATTTTCCCATCTATACATCTATACATATAATAAAAATGTAACGAGTCGCTGTCTGTACATGGAAGATATATGAGAAAAAATATTATAGGAGACCATTATTTACGCCATAGAACCCAAAACAATGATTTTTGAAATTTTTGTCTGTTTGTTTGTGCACGCTAATCTCAGAAACGGTTTATCGTGTCTAGATGGGGTTTTCAATGATAGATTGAGGTAAGCTTCACTGAACATTTGGTGTTTAATTCATTTCAATCAGTTGATGAATAAAAAAGTTATGGCAATTTAAAGAATCACGTTGAACTCGCTGAACGTTTGTTGGCGCGGGTTAGGCATTTTCAAAAATGCTGCCCAAAGTCACTTTTCTATGCGGGCGAAGTCGCTGGCACAGCTAGTTTATAATATAGTTATGGATTCGGCTATAACATTACCAAGAGTTTAGTAATCTTAATAATATTATAAAAAAGCCGTGCCCCGCGTAGTTCCCGTTCTTGGTTCAATGTCGGGATATAAAGTATCCTATGTTTCAATACAGGGTATCACCTACCTACATACCAAATTTCAACTAAATCGGTCCAGCCGTTTTTGCGTGAACAAAAAAACAAACATACAGATAGACAGACACTTTCCAATTTATAATATTAGCATGGTTTTTATGTTTGGATGTTTGTTTCTCTATCACGCAAAAATTATTGAATGGATATGGCTAAAATTCAGCATGCAGGTAGATTCAGGTAACGGGAACTACGCAGTTAAAACCGCGGGGCGTGTCTAGTATATTACAATAATAATGCTATCCATATTGAAAAGTCGTTATGAAGTTTATTAAAAACTAGCTGTTGCTCGCGACTCCGCCCGCGTGGATTTTCATACAAACTTTCATCCCCTATTTCATCCCCTTGGGGGAAGAATTGATCAAAATCCTTTCTTAGCGGATGCCTACGTCATAACATCTACCTGCATGGCAAATTTCAGCTCGGTCCAGTGGTTAGGGCTGTGCGTTGATAGTCACCTTTGAATTATATATATTTAGATGTATGTATCTAAATCGTAAGTTTTCGATGACCACTTGGTGCAGTGGTGTAATGCCATCTGCTCCAAGGGTTGTCGGTTTGATCCTCACACTGGATAGATTTTTAGATATTTATAGATGTTTTTTGGACTCTATCAGTGTAACATTTGTGTATTCATAGAAGGAGAAAAGATACCTACCATCAACATTTTTTTCTTGATATGATCTCAGCAGTTTACCAACATAAGAAAACATGTATCCATGCAGTTTCGTGTTTTAGCTCTAGCCGTTTGGGAAACACTTAATTCATGAACGGCTCCAAGAAGTACCTAACGGCTTTAATTGACTTCAGTACCCCAGCTAAAGCTACATCTATATGTATATATATATATATATATATATATAAAGGAAAGTCGTGTTAGTTACACCATTTATAACTCGATAACGCCTTATTTATTTATTTATTTATTTATTTCGAAACACCAACAGCTTTACATACTATAATTGCAAAAAAAAAAAAAACCTTAACTGATTTGGCTGAAAATTGGTGGGGATGTAGTTTAGAACCAGGAGAAGGACATAGGATACTTTTTATCCAGTTTCCAGGGGAATAATATTTGTATGAAAGTAAACGCGGACGGAGTCGCGGGCAACAGCTAGTTTCTTTATAAAGGAAACATGTAACTTTCCTCTGAATTAATCGAACAACTGACTTGCTGTTAGGCCGCTAGACCAAGTCACAAAAGATAACATGGGATAAAAAGGTGTCGGAATAAAAAGCATACAATTTATTTGTAATAATTTGGTTTAATACAACACTAATTAAGTATAATTTACAATGATCAATGAACGATGAACTCGACCCTTACGGCCTCAACACTAACGCTACTTCAAATGCCTAGTTGGTACGATTAGGTATTATAACAATAAAACCCCTAAACAAACAGGCATCTGTCTTTTATCAATAGGAAACTATAAAAATAAAGTTCAAATTTCAAATTAGGTAAATATTGTACGGAATCAATTCCTTCAGTGTCATTTGTACTGTCGACAAAAAAATACCGTCAACAAAAAAATATTTTTTTCTCGAAAAAAAATCGATAAAATTGAATTGTATTTATGTATGTTTGTTTACGTAATTATTCTAAGTGGTGAAAACTTCGTGCTATATTAAAATTCTATTTTAAATGCCAATTATAACTGTCTATTCTATACATTGTGATATGATATTCACCCTTTAAACATTAGTCGGAAATTCTTAAATGCACTTAAAAAAATGCTTCAAATAATAATTAACTCTACGATCTAAATTCTCTACAACATGGATGCATATTAAGTAGATAGATAACCTTACCTAGCCTTTATTATATTAATAATAATATTTACAAGTAAAAACGAATGTTCACAAATGGTACCGCTTTATGGCACACAAACATCAGATCATACAACACCGTATACATGTGTGAATTCTATTGTATTTTGAGATCTATATTCCTTGCTAGGTCATTGTGATTCTAAGAATGATATTATATAATAGATATGTTATACCCATACAAATCAACCGAAGTGTTCCGCACAGCAGCGGCAGCACACATACAGAAGAGTCAAAACGATAGAAAAGAGCTTAATTATAAAACCAACAAGAAAAAAAGAGATAGTTTTGTCAGTTGCGCGTGATACAACCATGCCGGCAACTAATTACCTAAAGGTAAAGTCCTAGGATGTTTTTGCGTCTTCAAAATTTTGCGCTTATAACATATCTATTTAATAAAATATCATTGGATTTCTAAATTTGAATTTGTAGCTGTCATTTTGTTCCAGAAGGAATTGGGCGGGAAAATATTGACTTTTTGTGACAGGTGACATTTATTTTTTTTTTATTTAATGAATCCTGAATTATCTTCATAATTGTTTGATTTAACTAATTTTGTAAAACGCATTATTCAATATTATTTAAGCCAATATTCCTCTTGAATTAAAAATACTCAATTATATAAAAAAGCTACGTTGAAATCGATGTTGGCCACAAAATACCACTTTCGGGTGACAAAAAGTATAGACTTACTTTGACCTTACTTTGACCAACTGACATCAGTCTATCCTTTTCATTTCCACGCGATAAGAACGAGACAGCATACTATATGAGCAGAATTTTTGTATACGTGTTATTATATATAACTGAAAAAACATCATCTAACAAGGAATGCGTACAATTCCTGAACCAAACAAAACGCTATGCGTGTAATGTACTACCATACTTACCGATACAACTACTTATTGTTCTTATTTATTACAAATAATGATTAAATACTTTAAATATTTTTATATTGATATGAACCTTTTAGGGTATTACCGACGTTCCGATTACACGACCGCACTATATCTAGTTACAAACTAACAATTCAAAATAGCTACAAACTTAATACGAAATAAAACAATATAATACTCAAAGTCCCGTTAAAACCGGGCAAAGGATAGAAATTAACTTTTTGGTTACCTCTAAACTGCGAGTCCATATAACGTGAACACATTTACACCATCCGCTAATAACTTGAATAAGATCTACACCCGTAAATGTACTATTGTGATATATTATTGCTAACCGCTATTACGAAAAATTCGTTCGCAAATAATTCCACTTTGTATCACTACATTCACGTTTCGATGATGCTGGTATCACTATTCGAATTCGATTCTAAATTCAAAATGATTCGTCAAACATCAATCAAATCGTTCCGTTGTGATTCTAAAATCAAAATGATTTGTCAAACATCAATCAAATCGTTCTACATTTTAAATTCAAAATGATTCCGTAAGCTGCTATTCGAATTTCGAAACTCATTCTTGATTTAAAACGCTTCAACTTCTCAAACGTTGAATGGTTCCAGTTCTAAATTCTAAATGATTCGTCTTATAATTTTCCAGTCATCCAGAATTCAAAATGTTTCGTTCAGTTCTAAATTCAAATGTTTTATTCGATTGTTGGTTCGAATGTTTTTTTTTTTTTAATTTATTTGTCAGATCTCTGTTCGTTGAGCGAGAGGTTTTCCGCCTCGTCCTTGATGTGGGACATGGCGCGGTATCTGTCCTCGGGCCGCGGGTAGTCGTTGTAGGGGCTGGTCTCACTGGAGCGGTTACTGGACGACTCCTTTGTGGAATTGGAATAATCTCCTGGAAATTAATTAAATCGAAAAAAATATCGTTATTCACTACGGTGAAATAAAAAAAAATCACGAACCTATATATGAATTTTAATCAATATTGAAAATTAAATATTTAAAACTTAACTCATATACTTCTAAAATTATCTTCATAAATTTTATATGTAATTATAGTAATTTATAGTAATGTTTAAATTTTATTTTTTTCCTGATCTAGCGTCAAATAAAACTTAACCAATTTCGCTTCAATCGCTAAAGTTTAAATAAAGCATGAAACATGTTTTTCAGTGGGTTTAAATGTATAATTTATTCCAATACATCTTTTAAGCAAATACCTTATCCAAATCAAATTTGCTTCAAATCGATATATTCAGCATACTAAAAAAAAATTGGCCTCCCCATTGAATTACTAAAGTTATCGGAAATTCATAGTAATATAACATTTAGCTTTTAGTATACCTTTGTTAGTATAATCGGAAGCCTGCATCTCGTTCTTGAGCGCGTAGATGTTGGGCTTGATGTCGGGCGCGTCGTTGCCGCTCAGGTCCTCCGCTTTCACCTCGTGGGAAGAACTGCTGTTGCCGTAGCCGTTCATTATTGGAGGACGGCTGGAAATACCACAATTGTCAGATGAAAATCTATTAATTACAAAAGTAATAGACAAATACAGGAATAGCAGAACAAATAAAAAGTTTTGATAACATTTATCTATACTAATATTATAAAGGAGTGAAGTTTGTGTGTTTGTTAAATTGTACGGGGTAGTCTCGGGATCTACTGAACCGATTTTATAAAAGTCTTTCACGAATAGAGAGCTACATTATTGCTAATTGTTATAGGCTATATGAAGAACCGAAAAGGATAATTAACGTTATGCCCAACGAAGTGGGCACGGGTCAGCTAGTAGTAAAATAAGTATATGTTGGTTTCAATTTCAACTAACATTTGCTACAATTAATAATTAAAAGAAATAAATTCAACTTTTTTTTTAATTTTTTTAAGATTTAAATAGTAATTAATTGAATTTTTTGAAAATAGAAATTAAAGAAATATAGAATTTCTCGGATTCTTATAATCATTCATTATAATATGATAAACATTTAATCAACAATTGGGAATTTCCCCTACATCTTGTTATAAAAATCTATTCCTCATCTATAGATATTTATTTATTTATTTATTTATACATTTATAAAGGTATATACCTGTAATCCTCATGCGAGGACTGGTAGTCATCAGCCTGCATCATATGATCATCCGTCGACATGTACGCTAGGTTGCAATCTTCCATCATACCCTGAAACGTTTCAAATATTGTAGATTCGTAATCATTTTTTTGGCTTTGTGCCTCCGTGCTACGGTAACAATGGAAAGCAATGGAATGTCAGGAAAGGAAAAGGCTTTGGGCAGATAAATTGTTAAACGAGGAAGCAACAAATATTAAGTTAGTGTTATAATATGTTTGAGACACTAACTTAAATCAAGGGAACATGGATCAAGTATAGTTTGAACCACTTTAATAACTTCAGGCTAATACGTTTTCAATAAATAATGTTTTACTACTGTGTTAAGCGTACCGTGAGTGAGATGTTGCCTTAAGTCGAACATTATAAATGCTAGTTTATTTACCTGAAGGTTTCGTTTCAAAGCCTCGCTGTATCCATGAGGACTGGTCATCATTGGCGGACTTTGAGCCCCCATAAATCTGTAATTTACACAACCAATAAAACTCCTGAAATTTCGCCCAATCTAAAAGGGTAAATAATTGAAAAATTTACACAAACTTTAACAGCTCTTTACTCAAATTGAAAAGCATTCTAAGATATAGATCATTGATTTATTTCAACAAAAATAAAATATAAAATCAGCATACCCCTGGCCTTTCAAACCTCCTTTGATGTTAATGTTTTTAAAGCAGTATACTGTGATACTGTGTGATATGTAAATGTGTAATTTGTACAGTGTATAATTTTGAAATTTAAATCTCCAATCATTTGTCCAAGATTTGTCGGTGAATGTGATGTGAATGTCAAAAAATAGAAATATAATAAAATAGAAAAAAAGCAAGCGAGGAGGAAAAAAGTAGAAAAATTCGAAGTTCATGCGACAAAACGCACATGCAAAGCGGACTGACTTACCTTTAAAAGGGTAATTAAGAATGCATAAGGTTATGTGAATGTATTAAAAACGTTTAAATCTTACTTGTATATCCAACGACGATCCATCTTACAAACATTATAATGCAGTAAACATGCATAACAATAAAATAAACTCTTAAAGGATCTAAGTATATTTTTCTTCAATTCGATACATATCCGGACGTTTTCAAACCTCGCACGTGAATCGCATGCATAACATATTTTTTATAAATTTCATATGATAGGTTATGCATTGTCAAATTTATATAACATAATGTTGTACTATTACAATTGCAAATTATGAATTAAGCTTATTATGTAGGTACTATTCATTGATGGTGTTAAAATCTATTGCAAAACAATAGGTTATAGCTTGGCATTCTAAATTTCTAATGAACTGAAGAATGCTTATGTCTACGTCTGAAGCTAAAAGACTAAATTAAACTTGATGTGATTTCTACGATTGGTAGACTTAAGCAATCTAGAGTAGTGATTGAACATATGGATCTATTATGAGCTAACATGGCACGTTGTATAACAATGTTTACACATTAATTACACACCCTTACGGAGCGGTGAAACATCAAACTATCGTGAACTACGAATCAATGATGAATGTTCTGGTAGATTCGACAATTCACTCTCTATTCTAAATTGGACGCGATCGTCCAACGATTCCAAAAACATAAAAAAACGTAGTAACGAAAAAGTGTAATTTTTTGAAACTTTCTCACTTTAAGGTAATAATTTGAAATATACCATAAAATGCAATGAAATTACTCTCTGATTATAAATTTAAAATCATTAACAACAATAAATATTAAACGTGATATTTTACGCATTTCTCTCGTAATGGTTAGTGATAGTAAGTAAGAGATTCGTTGGACGGTCGCAGTATGAGAGGCGCGCTCTTACTGTGGAGCGGAGTGTCCCGGGGGAGCTGGTTCGTATTTCCGGGGCCGACCGCGGCTCAGATGCCTTCTCTTCACGAATTCCGCGTCATCCACCATCCAAAACGATCCGAAGTCATCCTCGTAGCGCACGAAACACTTGTGCAGAGACAGGTTCGTCCGGATCGCATTCTATAATTCATTCCTCTTTAGCAACTGTTAACATTATTTGCTAAACCTTTGTACCTTCTAAGATGTGCCCCAATCTGCGTATCGACATCCGATTGGGGCACATTGAGATCGTCGTGGGACTTAATGTATCATGCAGGATGACCCGAGAGAACCCAGGGAGGGGAGATATGAGGAATTTCGGTTAATAGGCAAGCGAGAAAATGTTAGTCACCGTAGCGCCGAACACCACGAACACACACAAATAACAAAACCTAAATACCATAGGTCACGTTGTAATGGGGTCTGAACCGTCCCTTACAATGCAACTTACAAATTTCATACAAAATTAACTACACAAATAATCATAAATGTAAATCTGAAACGAGATAAAACATTTATTTACATAACAAGAATCGAATTATATCTAAGTTAGATAGAAAATAAGAGAAGATTGATAAGTTGTGTAAAGTGTAATTTTGTGAAGTGTAAAAACATGAATGTGTGAAATGTAATACGTTATTTAAGTGTTAAATAGTTTTGATAAAGAAATTATGTTCATCAGATTATGGCGTGTAATTTGTCAATTAAAATGTTAATGTTAACTTGTTGAGTTTTTACAAAAAATAATCTCAAAGCCATGTACAGTAAGTACCACAGTGTCACTTCATAGATTTATAACAATCTATATATCTATATTATATATGTGAAGAGTTAATTAGGTTTTGTATTCGAATATATTGTGGCTACATCGTGTTGGCTGCACTGATATATGGAATGGAATAAGTGTAAAACTTTGAAAAGTGTCTAGGGTATATTTTTCAACAGTAAGTGTCTTATTATGTGAATTAGGTAATATAGTGTATGTGAAATGTGAATTTAATCATTTTGTAAAGTGTTTCATGGTATTCAGTTTTTTATATAATTTAATAGTTTTGTAAAGTATTTCATAGCGTATTGTATTCAGTTTTCTATGTAAAGTGTGCAAAGTATACGGTAAAAAATGAATGTAAAGTGCGATGTGCATTTTGTAATTGTACAGTTACAGTACACGTGTATCTTATAATAAGATACACGTGTACTGTAACTGGAATAATAATAATAATAATTATTATTGAGTTATGATTAGTTTAGTGTACATGAGAAGTTAGGATCTGTTTAGTGTGCTGCAAAGTGTCATTTTGTTCGATGTTTAGCTTCTGGAATTGTAATGAAAAGTTAGTATTTATAGAAATATGTTAATTGTTTACAATATGGACAGTGTAAAATATTCAACGTATATGTTTTTAGGTGTGTAACTGTGAGATTAATGCATAGTGTTATTTGTAAGTGCTCTGAAAAAAAAAGGTTTGTGTCTAGTATAGAATATTGATCATTGAGTATCGATGTAAATGCCAAGTGTCAAGCTTGAAGTAAACTGTAAAGCGTTAAGTGTAAGTGTTAAAGTTTTGTTAAAATGCAATCGTTTCATGACCCATGTAATGTGTCCTATGTAAAGTTTTAAATGTAAAACGTGAAGTCACTCACTTTATATGTGCGAGTGTCAAAGTGTCAAATGTAAAGTGTATATGATAAAGTTTTGTATGTCTAGTGTAAAGTCCCAAAGTGTCAAATGTAAAGTGTAAATGTTAAAGTGTTGAGTGTCAAGTGTAAAGTTGCAAGTGGCAGTACAGTGTGCCGTGTGCAGTGTAGGGGCGGGGCGGGCGGCGGGCCAGGCGGCGGCGCGTACCCCGCGTGGTGGTGCGGCGCGTGCGCGGCGCGCTGCGGCCGCCGCTTGTAGAACTCGACCTCGTCCACGGTCCACACGGCGCCCTTCACGTTCTCCACACGCATGAAGCACTTGTGCAGCGACAGGTTGTGCCGCACCGCGTTCTGTTCGTTACACCCACTGCTCGTTATACCCCCTAATAGACTGGTATTGCCGCCGGTAATCGATACTCGATACCTTCACTCGTATCATACTTATATCGTTTTTTTACTCTTTATTTAACTCTAGATATTTAAAACTTATAGACATATGTTATGATCATATTGAATATAGTACAAGTTATAATTATGTATATATTTTTTACCTTCAGACAATCCATCGCGACAACGAAGTATTTTTAGAATTCACAGTAATTAATAAAGTATTTAACAACAATTTTAGAACTCAATAATACTTATACTTAACTAAGACTTAAGTGTATTTTTTTACATTTTTTTTCTACTACAGTAAACTAGAGACAATTTTTTTTACTTTTTTTAAGTTATGTGATTATAAGTGAGAGATCTTACCTTCCAAGTGGCAGCGTTACGTCTGAAGTAACAGAAAGTGGTTTGGAACCAATTGTAGATCTCATTGAGGGTCAGCTGTTTGTCCGGGGACTCTATGATCGCCTGGAATTTTATTTATAATGTAAATAATTGGTTATAACTTAGGAGGTAACTTAGTAGAGGTTAAGCTACTTTCTTTTATTGAAAGAACGAAAGAAAGGAAAAAGGGAGAGAAAAATATGTCCTTATTACAACGAATAACATTACCTCGTTACATATGTATTTTGTTAAGTTTTCTGACTTCTTTTTTATATAAGAGTGTGTTGCCAGTCTTTTAGGGAAAGTTACGGCGGAAAGTTATGTTTTTTTTATAAATGTGTTGCCGGCCTTTTTCAAAAAATGAGATTTATTGTAAAAGAATAATTAACGTACCTGTCGTATAAGTGAAGCATATGTAAAAGGCGGGCGCACATCCGCGCTCTTGTAGAACTCACGATTCCTTTGGATTTCTGTAATTTGTAAGTCGGCAACTTAAATATAAACATTAAAAACATCTTTTAAAATAATATTTTAATAGAATTCTTTAATTTTATTAGATTTTACCTTGCTGTACGTCTAATCCGGCTCTTTCGAGCATATAAGGAAGACCTTTGGAAAAAATATTTTTTACTAACAATTTTCAAAATATGTATGACTACTTAATGAAATTTATTGAAAATATTTTCGGGTTTTGAGTTTTATATGGCGAATAACTTTTGTTCATTAATAATGTTATGAATGGGCAATGTTTGTTTGTCATATCTCGATCCAGTTATTTAATAAAAATAATTAAAAAATAGTTCGATTAATACGCCGGTTAATATAGTATAAAAAAAATTAAACAAAATTATTTCAAATACAAACTTTTTATTTTGTATCGAACCAATTTTTATTTTAATTTTTTATTGATAAAAAGATAATGATTTTCTCACCCCCAGCGATGGCAACACCAGATTTATCAGACACGCGGCGTCTCACCGGCCCGGGGGAGGCCCCTTCGTTCGCACCTCCTTCAAAATTTCATTACCATTTAACACATACTTAGAAATCTAAATGATATATATTATTTTATTATATTATATTATCTATATGTCGCAGGCGGATTGTAAAATCCGCTGTATTACATAACGGCTAGCCGTTTTACAAAACAGGGCCGTTTTGCAAAGCGGCGGTTCAACGATTAGCCGTATTGAATGCGGATAAGTAAAAAGCCGCCTAAATGTATTCGTCGCCATATGTTAGTTTTTTTAATATATTAGGTTAGGTTAGGTTAGGTTTTTATCATTATAAAAAACTTATTTACTCATCTATACTAATATTATAAAGAGGAAAACTTTGTTTGTTTGTTTGTTTGTTTGTTTGGTTGTAATGAATAGGCTCAAAAACTACTGGACCGATTTCAAAAATTCTTTCACTATTCGAAAGCTACATTATCCACGAGTAACATAGACTAAATTTTATTTTGGAAATAAATAGGGTTCCGTAATATATTTGGGTTTTTCGGACACAAGGTGTAAAAAATCCACCAGAAAAGTTACTTATTTTGCGTACGCTGCCTAAACTATAAAAGATAGAACTATAAAATGCTCTAATTAGTTGTAGATCTTATAAATATCTACAAAAAACTCCGCGACACACTATACCTATCTATGTCGAGTGAGGCACAACAACCATTTTTTAAATTAAAAATCTTGAATTTTTTTGGACTACTTTTAAACGCATTTATTTTACTCATTCTATTAATCCTTATCAAAATAATTTATTTCATCATTAAGTACAGTTAATGTAGATGATATTTGGTCTTGGAATGATTAAAATTGGATGTTTAGTTTCGAAGTTATGGCGAAATTAAAATATCACGATTTCTGCTGCACGGCCCGTTGCGAAGTGAGCGTCACCAAGGCGGGGGTGCGCGTGCGGGAGGGGAGTTTAAATCTATGAGTAATATACTATATGCGTAAGCTCTGATATCGCGTAATATAAAAGTGTTCCTATTATGTAACCGTTGTAATAGGTACTCTAAAATACCCGTGCTGAGCCGGGGCGGGCTGCTAGTCTTTAATAAAAATGAAGATGAGTATTCAAGTTATTTTTTATAATGTTACAAAACTAACATAACCTAACCTAATTTAGTAAAAATAAAGCTAAGTAATCAAGTTCTTTTTATAATGATACAAAAACTACGCAAGACAATACGGCTAAACGTTGAACCGCCACTTTGCAAAACGGCCCTGTTTTGTAAAACGGCTAGCCGTAATGTAATACAGCGGATTATACAATCCGCCTGCGACATATGAACTAGACGTTTGAACGCGCTAATCTCAGTAACTACTGGTTCGAATTGAAAAATTCTTTTTTTGAACAGACAATTTATCGAGGAAGGCTTTAGGCTACATAACATCACGCTGCGACTAATAAGAGCGAAGAAATAAGTGAAAAACAAATCAACGGGGACGGAGTCGCGAGCAACAGCTAGTTACAAATATATTTGTCCTTTAGAAACAAAACGAAGCATCGCTTACCGTGCGGCATCTTGTGGTGGTGTTCGCGGTGGTCGCGGTGCGCGTGCAGGTGGCGCATCATGGCGGCGAGGCGGTCGCGCTCGCGCCGCAGCTGCAGCTCGAGCTGCGCCACCACCTGCATCTGCACGCGCGCCTGCGCCGCCGACCGGTCGTCCAGCGTGTGCGCCGCCTCCAGGTGCCTGTCCGCACCCACCGGGAGTTATTAGCTAGCTGCCTTTGCTAGGTTCTCAGGCAAACCCACCGGGTTTAAAATAAGCCTAGGTGTCTTTGCTTAACTTCTAGCTTATGGGCGCCTGCTTATATCCACTATTAGTCTACGTGCCTTAAATAAACTATTACCTCATAGGTGGTTGCCTACACCTAGCCCCAACAATTAGCCTAAGTGCCTGTTTTAAACTTCTAGCTTATACCTGCCCTCACCTACTGTTAGTGGGAACTGTTAAGCCTAGATGCCTTTTATAAAACTTCTTGTTTACAAAGTGCCTGAGCACACTCACCGACACTTATTAGACTAGGTTTACTACTACGACTAGATTTTATTTTATAGGAGCTTAGGTGTAACAATCGTGTATAAATGGCAAGGTGAATATTAAATTAAAGCTGCCTGAAAACACCGATAATGATCATCTTAAAACTTTTCCTAAAAAATTCATTTGAGTTAAAAATTGAAGCAAAACTTATCAAAAGTCATTAAGAAGACATTAAGAACTAGAGACTTACTTCAAGAAAGCTTGGAAGTCTTCAGCCAAGGCATCACAGCCTGGCCATTTGCATACTCCTCGTCCGTACAACGGGTGCTCCTCAATTTCACTACCCCATAGCATTAGGCCTGGTAAAACATCATGACACGTTACATGATAAATACATTCATTAAAATATTCTTCTATACTTTTGATTTCAAGATACGTGTATGCTTTTGATACTAATATTGAATACGTAAGGTTGAAGATGGAAATCTCTGGAACCAATCGACTGATTTGGGAAATTCTTTTACCAGTCCGAAGTTATAAGTATCATGGGCTATATGGTAAACAAAAAAATTATAAACCAGTATCATAACAAGTATCAATTAGATTTGTCAAAGAATTAGGTGAATGTTGAGTTGAAGCCCTGTGAAATCTATATTATTATTACTATTAAAGAAATAGATTAAAATACATATAGAATTTGATAATATCATACCAGGTGGTGCATTAGGCGGTACTGAGAGCGGTGCGTGCATCAAATACTGGCGTTGGACAGCTTGCAACTGCTGGACCAGCTGCTGCTGTTGAGCTCCAAGCTGTTGCTGGAGAGAACCTGGTAGAGAAAGGAAATTTGAGAATGAAGTCATAAACATTATTACTGAACAGTCCACAAATATGCTTAGTAGGAGGAATATCTTTGGATATTGTTACAAGAAATCCGATATAACACATTGTTCTGACAGCATTGGTTATGTTATGGTATAAATGAATCTTAACACGCTATATATTATAAAAACTTATGAAATATAGCAATGATTTAGGATCTTTTGGGGGTATGAAAATAAATCTAAATATATGTATAGACAAATTAGATTAAGATATTTTAATTAAACAAACGGTCCATTTCAAATGCAACTGTTGTACAAATAATTTGTAAATAGTATGACTACACTACATTTGGTCCCTGTTTTTCTTAAGTTAATCATTAATAGTTAGTAAATAAGACAAAAAAATAGTTCTAAGGTTTACCAGGCGAAGCATCTGGTGGCTGGAGGTGAGATTGTGACAGCAAGTTCAGATTGATCTGATCTTGCAACCGCGACTGCTCCAGGCGTTTCGCCGCTTCCGATGTCATGTGCTAAACAACAATATTGCACCTTAGCTTTACTATTGAAAACTACCCTCATTTTTTATTATCCATTAGGTCTTGTTTATGACAGGAGAACTTTTTTTTCCTTCTCCTAATCATAATTTAAGTGATCATTGTTAAAACAAAAAAAGGTTTCGTTAAATTGTTCTTTTGACTTTATAATTCGTATAATTACTATTTACTATATGCTACTCTGATAGTATTACAAGGAATAAATGGAAAAGGCAGATCTCTAGTCTCTAATGCTCCTAACTAGAGCACCAATTACCCTTCGGAATTCAAGCCCTCACCTGCTTCTGCATATGGTGTTGGTGGAACAGTCTCTGCTTCATCAGCGCTTGCAGTTGGCTGTGCTGGTCTAGCAGCTGCATCGCCAGGAGGTCTGGAGCCACCAGCGGGAGGGGAGACCTGGTGCCCGCGTTAGTGCTGCCTGATGGTGATGCAGGCGCTGGACTGGATTGAGCGGAACCACCAGTTGGAGATGTTGGGGCTGATGCCTAGATTAGTTGTCAATAATTTATGTTAAAATGTGAAATGGCAAAACCTTTCTTGGTTGTCTTAAATTGAATTAAAATTTTATTTTTTAATTAAATAGGTACTTATTCGACAATAAAAGGAAACTACTTATAAACAACATTATTAGGAACTTGCTGTGCCCCACTTTTTTACCTGCATAGTTCTCGTTCTCGGGGCACTAAAGTATCCTATATAAATTTCAACTAAATCGATCCAGCCATTTTTGTATAAAAGAATAACATACATACATCCATACATACAGTCTCACAAACTTTCACATTTATAATATTAATAGAATGGGATAGATTCCTATAGATTTAAGGTACCTACCCTCGCAAGTGAGAGGGGCTCATTGTCTCGCGGGGGAGAGCGGCGCGGGGGCGAGGTGCGCCGGCGACGCCGCGCCGCGTCGCCCCACCTCCCGGGCTCGTCTCTGTAATCATTACTCTATGGTACCAATAGGCTACATATCATAATAAGCTATATAGTTTGTTGATAAGAACCTCCAAGGTTTCTTCTTTGATTCATTTTTCTATGTTATCATAAACTGAAATCCTTACTCCATGTAACTAAAATGCTACTAACATAAAGAGCTATAGTTTCTTCTTTAATTCATTACTCTGTGTTATCATAGTGTGAAAGTATAATGTTACCAATACGCTACTAACAACATTCTATTAACATAAAGAGGTATAGAGTTTGTTTGATTAAAATTCTGAGGACTCTTAATTTGTATATCAAAAATTTTAATGTGAAATGAGATCCAACTTCAATATTACAAGTAATATCTTGGTTGTTGATTTCAACGACAAAAGAAGTGAGATTCAAATGGGTGCTTAATTCAACATTCTGTCCAGAATTTTATGTATAACTTAGGATATCTGGTCTACTCGGTCTGACTTGGCTAGGTTTTAAATACGATATTTTTCTCGCTAACTGATGACATAGCAATTAATAGGATAAAAATCCAAAATGCTATAGTAATCTAAGATTTACCTTCTAAACAAAACAACGGCATATCTCGACCTATTTGAGTCACAACACACCTATTTGCACACGTATAGTGATTTCACTAAGCAAAGCAAATAAGATATTAGAAAATTGTCGGTCAAATACTTGGTAGCCTCGTCACTATGATAACTATCAAATAACTATGAGTAACCAGTAGTATTAAAAATATTTCTACAGAGCACTACAGAGAAGCACTAAACCCTTTTTATAGACAATAAATGGAGACAGAAACTCCTTTAAATCTTAAAGATGTCTTAGTAGAACTGTTTTTTGATCAAATGTTATTATTATAAAAGCTTTAAAGTCAAAGTCAAAAGTATCTTTATTCAATTAGGCTACATAAATTAACACTTTTGAATCGTCATGGTATTACAAGACATTTGCCACCGGTTCGGAAGGCAGCTTCTACAGAGAAGAACCTACAATTTTTCGTGATATTTGATTTATGTAAAGTGGTCAACGTTGCTCCATAAACATACAGGGCTTTGGAGTTTTGGAGCGTATTATCTTGGAGATTCTCTGCTGTCTTTACTGATCGGTAAATGAGTAAAGGCATTAAAGTAATGAGCCCAAATACTCAAACATTCTACACCTAGGCTAGTTTATATATTGTCTTAAAAAAACATTTATAGTGCGATTCAGGAATCAAGCTGTCTTCCATACCTGTCCAAACAGCGGTCCAGCTCGAAGGAGTTGAGTGGCGGCGGCTTCGCAGCACCACCCGGACTTGAGTTTAGAGCTGGCTCTGGACCCTGGAAGAGGAACCGGTTTTATTATTTATTTTTTATTAATACACTTCATTATATACACTAAGAACAGAAATATGATACAGAGGATATATTTAAAGAATTATATATATAAATGGCGGCTTTATCGCTTGGTAGCGATCTCTTCCAAGCAACCTTTAAAGAAGAAATACAAGAAAATAGCAAGACAGTGTATACAAAAGAAAAAAGAAACTTTTAAGTACCATGAACAACCAGCAAACTATTATGGCTGTGTGAAACTCAACTATTTAATGCCGGAATTCTGAAACGCAACTTAAACCAAAATAACGAGACTTAAGACGAGCTTAAATTTAATTTGCGTATGAGTATTTGCCGTTAATCTTATGGCGGAATACTGTAACGCTATTCAATTCTTAGATTTCCTAGATTCGACAGTTCACCATACACATCTGTCAAAATTACAAGACTTAAGGCGTCCTAAAATTTAATTTGCGTATAAGTATTTGGACATTAGGACGAAGAACGTTTGTGTAGGACTATTTTGTTAACCGACTTCAAAAAAGGAGGAAGGTTTCTCAATTCGACCGTATGTTTTTTTTATGTAAAGTTTCTTGAAAGTTAGGCTGCTAAAGATTGATATGAAAATTAATACTATTGCAATTATTAATCGTTCAAAATGTCTTGCTATTCTCCTTGGTCACTTGGTAGCCTACGCCTCAGCTAGTCTACCCTATGCTACTAATATTATTAATGTGAAAATTTGTGAGCACGTATGGATGTATGTTTGTTATTCTTTCACGTCGAAACGTCTGCACCGATTTAGTTGAAATTTGGTATGTAGATTGGTCATGACCTGGATTAACACATAGGATACTTTATATCCCGATATTACCCCGGGAACGGGAACTACGCAGGTAAAATCGCGGAGAACGGCAAGCTATAAATAAGCGATTAACATAGACCTCATTATTTTGCTAGTGTAAAATCGTAAAAAAGATTTACCAATACTAACGGGTGGTAACTTAATACTGTTTGCTCGGCCGGTCCAAATAATACATATTTGTTTTTCGCGACAAAATTACGTCAATCATCCCGCTACATAACCTGCTTATTAAATAAACTTAAGAGAATATTTATCCGATTTCGAAAATAAGAGTGTTCGCTTTGCAATCTCTAATATACTAATATCATAAAGAAGTAAAGTTAGGGTAATCGCGGGATCTACTGAACCGATTTTAAAAATTCTTTCACCCATAGATAGCCACAATACTGTTGAATGTTATATATGGTTATATAAAAAAAATCAAAAACTAAAAAAGAATTATTAACATTTTGCTCAGCAATGTGCCCACTTCCACGGATCAGCTAGTTTAAGAAAAGATTAAAAGAATACTTAGTTATATATTTAATGCTAAAGATATGTGAATGTATATTTGTTAGTCATACAAAAATTACTTTATATATTTAGCTGAAGTTTTTTCACGCAGGTAGAATAGACCCTTGATATTTTCAAGTGTCAAGTGCTAGATTCTTTTTCTTCGTGGCATGTTTTTGAGTATCTTTAGGAAAATAAAAAAATAGGTCACCGATACGGCCTATTTTCCGATTCAAAACACATACATAAGTATCATATCATATCTCGTTTATAAACCTTTTTTTAATATCTAGGATAAGCACAGTATGTACTTTAATTCTCATTCCTAGACATTAAAGTAGCTAGGTCCATAGTTCATCCTACCGGTCGATTTTTGAACACCCTGTACCCAAATGTATTTAAAAAACAAATTGTCTTCCAAAAATAATGTTTAGTATGTTTATTAACGCCTCGCCCAAACGCTGTGTTGTCACAGACAGTTTACTTAACGAATATGTTATGATTTATTTAACTTATTTTATTACTAGCGATAGACAAATCTTTAAAAATACTAGCGCAAATAGCAAAAGAATAATATTGTTTATAAATCGTTAAAAAGGTGCCATTTTGTACTGTCTAAAAGTATGACCGAAATTTAGATGTAATGGCGTATACGTTTATTAGTAATCTTCTAAATAATTAAAAAAAAAAACAATTTAAATTGATTTTAATACATATGTGCAAGCACAGAGTGCGAAAGAGATAATATTCTATATCAGATCCCTTTCTAAAGAGCGATGTCCTTTATTTCTTCTAAGTCACGTCTGGGTCACTATTGTGAAGGAAGGTGGATGTAGCCTTCCTCTGAACCAAAGGGAGGATCCTCGACGCGTCGAACCATGGTCAAGTGGTTGTTTAATTCTTTTTTTATTCAATGAAGTAGTGAGACGAGCTGGACGCCTGATGGTAAGAGAAACGCCAGCCCATAACCAATGTAGTGCTACCCAGAACTTTGCTCCGGGCAGGGGTGCAGTACATCGACGCTCCCCACTTTGAGTCATAAGATGTTAAGACTCAGTAGCCCATGTTTATAAAAAATATCATAAGTGCGATTCAGAATTATTTATAACAGGTTAATTATTAGTGTATTAGGGTGCAAACGAGCTAGCACGTCATCTGATGGTAAGTGATCCTACCTTAAGGGAAAGGTACGCTCTTTGTGCCTCTGTGTGTGTGTGTGTGTGTGTTTGTGTATACATAAGTACATAACTTGGTCTACACATGTTATTACAAGCTGTAATATTGTTTAGTCATAAACATGTTGGTATGAGCTCACCCAGTCCTTAAGAGGCGTGTTTTGACCGCGCTGTGTAAACATGAAACTATGAGCAAGTGTTAAATATAAACTATGTCGCATGTACTATTTTTATAAACATCCCCTATTTATAAAAACAAACTATGATAGTCGTAGAGCATAGATTACTAAACATTAGTAAGGTGCTAGTTAAAATAAATATGGCGACAATTATTGTCTATGATTCTATTATTAGATATTCACAATATCAATTGTGGGCATTTAAAAACCCCTCCGACTATATAAAGCATTAGGTTAATTTTGTGAGTGTCATACGTATAATAATCCTCTTATTTGTACCTTTAAATATGGTTAAAGTTGTATATAGCTATATTTTGTTTAAAGTATCTAGTTTAAGTGCTAACTTGTAAGTCCATAGTGTAATACTTTTATTTATATGTGAATGTCTGTTTGCTCTTCATTTAATGTTACAGCTGTACTTTGAGTCTTAAAGACATCTCTTAGTAACAAGATATCATTTCTAGACGTAGGATTCTTGTGAAAGAGAGTAGCAGAAAGACTTTCTATCGATACCCTCCAAATACATGAAAAAAGGAAGAGGTTTTTCTTAATAATTACAATGCAGAGTGGCGTTTGAAATTAACTTAATTAAGTAAGTTCTGGTCTATGATAGAACACACTTGCTTAAGAGGAACCGGTTCACTCATCTTTTGTACGCTAAATTATATACATGTTTTAGTGTAACACAGAGTATAGGTCGCGTCATTAATGTTTAGCGCTGGACGAGAATAGCTGCGCATCGGTAGAATCGCGCTCGTAATTGACGTATTGGTGCGAGAAAGACAACACGACTGGGACAACCAATCAACGCTCGCACACCCGACGATCACGCTCCCCGCGCGCCGCGCCGTTACCTCGATACCTTATATTTGACTTCTGCGCTTTCGTTCAGCGCTAAAGATTCGTAACTACCGCATGCATAATTACAGACTGAGACCTCCGATAAACGACTTTTGACTATGACGACCGCTTGGCGCAGTGGTAGCACATCTGCTTTCTACGCGAAGGGTCGTGGGTTCGATTCCCACACCGGAAAAATATATTTGTAATTTACATTCGTATATTTCTGGGGTCTGGGTGTTGCTATGTATTGTACGTATGTATTTACAAAAAGAAAAGTATGTATATTTTATTTATTCCGTTATCTAGTTGCCATGACACAAGCTTTCTGCTTAGCTTGGAACTAGATGGAGCTGTGTATAAATGTCTTGAATTATTTATTTTTTATTTAACTAGATATAAAGTTAATGTTTTTAAAAGTTTAAATAAACATTATAATTATTGACATCGTTAGGCACGTTTGCAAATAACATATATTGATACGTGATATTAATATATCGTCAACATGTTATGTAATTCTGCTTACTTGGCGGAAGAGATTTGTAAATATATTTGTAATTATATGCAATGTGAATAATTAGCTGATTCTGAAGGTCAAGGCTGGCTATTCACAGAATTTATTTTTGCAATGTTAGAATTTTTTAAGAAGACTAAAAATAGTTTCCGATTTCAGTGAGTTATTTTATATAGCTAGTTATAATTGCTGGTCCATAGTTGAAAGATAAAAAATTGTAATTAACGAATTTTATGAAAATTAGATCATTAAAGAAAACCCCAGATTCACAGTGACTGTGTAGTGCAATGGTAAAACTGCCTTTTGTTCCAGGGGTTGTGGGTTCGATCCACACTGGAGGAGTCCATTAGAAATTTCCCATTATTATATATATCGGAGCAGATGGACGAAAAGAATAATCAAGATAGTGAAAACTATATCAATATTAGTTAATTAGTCGAACCTCCTTGGTTTATTACAATGTTTAAATTCAAACTTAAAAGAATTGTGTGGAATTCGTCAGTTGCTATAAAAAAGTCAGCATTGTGAAAGTTGTGATATTAGATTTTTTGTATTGAGGAAGATTATACGCCGTTATTATGATACTCTGAAGTTTTACTTATTAAGAACCTAAGAAAGAGCCATCAAAGCAAACAGTCACTACCTCGGCATTACTACAACTACTATAACACCTCTGCGACATAAATATATGTATTTATTAACTATTATTATTATTTTATACTAAAAAGTCAACTTGGACTGCTGCGCCTGTCCCTCCTGC
>JADANM010005856.1:5246445-5259524 GCA_026213755.1 Eurema hecabe | reverse complement strand
TATAATTTTGGATCAGTATTGCCTTAGCAAAATAGTAATACATATCGCTAGTTAAACCGTTAGTAACAAAATATTTAAGACCCAAATTTTTATGTAAAAATATCGTATTTGATTAAAAATTTGACGCTATTGAATTAGTTTATAAAAAGTCATATACCTACGAGCTACGCGGATTTTAAAGGTTTAGGAGTAACTTTTAAATCTTCTTAATATATAAATCTCGTGTCACAATGTTTGTCCTCAATGGACTCCTAAACCACTTAACCGATGATAATAAAATTTGCACACCATGTGCAGTATGATACAACTTAAAAGATAGGACAGCTTACATCCCGGTATTGCCCCGGGAACGGGAAATACGCGGGTAAAACCGCGGGACACAGCTAGTAAAATATAAAAATGAAACCCTGTTTTCCGTTGTCACGACATAACATGAAAACGGGGTTATTATTAGGGGAAGGTTCTTATGTAAGAAAAGAATAGCATTTCACTTTTTTGATATTTAATGATTATAGGGCGATACGAAGTTCGCCGGGTCAGCTAGTAGATTAAAAAAGGCATTTATACGATCGAATTAAGAAACCTTTTCCTTCTTTGCAAATCGGTTAAAATATAATTAAGTAGGTATACTCATCCCTTTCATTACTAAGATAGTACTTACCTAACCTATCTGTACTTAAAAGAAGTAATTTAACATGAGCGTATCTATAACTTATTGCTTAGTATATACAATAACCTACAGTTCGAAGAGAAACCATTGCATTGTTTATTAGTGTTTGTGTGTTATTTAGGCTTGTATGTGTGAATGTATGTAATGTATCAGGTTAGGAAAGGCGAGCATTTTCCCATAGTATTGTTTGTTTCACAAGATAATTGCGTAAGTGGTAAATAATTGCTTGCTTTGTAGTTTGTACTGCATACTATGTTCATTTGAGAAGTTTTTAATACTGTTTAAGTGTTAGCAAATGTGTTGCTTAAATATAGTATCTACTATGTTTTTACGAAATCATTTCGAGTATCATATTTTTTATACTATAGCTTTCAGGTTTTATATTGAGACTAGCTGACATTCCTGTTTTATATAGCCTATGACACTCACCAATAATGTTGCTTTCTATTGGTGAAATAATTTTAAAAATCGGTTTAGTAGATCCCGAGACATTTTTATTTTTTATCCTAGTAATGTCACAATAACCTTACCTAGTCTATACTAATATTATAGAGAAGTAAAGTTTGTGTTTTGGTTAAATTGTAAGAGATAATCTCGGGATTTACTGAACCAACTTTTAAAACTCTTTCACTAATAGAAAGCCACATTATAGCTGAGTGTCATAGGCTATATAAAAAAGGATTGTTAACATTATGCCCAACGAAGTAGGCACGGGTTAATAATAAATTAATAAATCGCATTTTATTACCGTACAAAGGAAGACGCAAAAAAATTAAGTTCTATCTTAAATAATTATAAATTACTTAGACGCTTCTTAAGTTACGCAAAAGAATCCTTCGCAGACTCTTTTTATATTGTACCTAAGCTATTCTAAGTTAAAACCAAGCACTTCATGGGCAAAAGCATTGTGCTAATAAAGAACTATAGAATATATATTATGGTGCCGATATAGATAATATTGTATTTATATACATGATGCGTAAACTCTGACGTAAATCCCTTATCTTATATCGTCAAGTGATGGAACTAAAAACATATCGTTTTTCGGGTTCCGAAGATAATCTACAGCCTTAATGGTTAGAACACATAGAAAACAAAACAAAAGAAATCATCTCTTTCTTTCTTTCTTTCTTATATATTATGGCATTAGCGTCTAGCTTTTTGCCAATGTCAAGTAAAATCGTCATCAAGTCGTCTTTACTAGAGTCGTTTCGTTGTGCCCTTCGTAAAGTGATAGTGAGCTTTATGAAGAACCTAGACGAATCTTGGAGCAATCGCAACGGCGCTTCTATGCGCTCTCGAATAAATTCTTCAGTTCCTGGACACTTATTAGCTAAATTACTGCATGAATCACTTTATGCACCAAAAAACGAGTATTCAATCGAGATTACAAATAGACGCCGCAAGATTCCCGCCAAAACTCCAAGAAATCATCTCGGCCCAGCTAGCTTCAAATAAATGTCAACTGACATTCAAAGCAACAGATTAAAAATCGTTCAAAAAAGAAGTAGATATTAATCATTCTTTACACAGATAATGAAATCAATTTTGACACCTGTCAATAATTAAAAGCGATCTTGATCAGTCATATTTTGAACTTTGCCTGATATTTAAGAGTAATTATGCGCAATCCTTGCTTTTTAAGAGACCCTGACCCTATTATTGATCTGGAGAAAGTCAATTGTTTTTCACCCTTGACCGTTCAGTGGTTACCGGGAAGGTCGTAGGTTCATATGTTATATATGTGTCAGATGGTAAAGTCATACAAACATACAAAATTTCTAAATAACATACGCTTCCTTACATAACTGCCTTATCCATACTAGTAATATAAATGCGAAAGTAACTCTGTCTGTCTATCTTTCCATCACGCTAAAACTACTGAACCGATTAGAACGAAATCACACAGATGGTTTAGAGCCTGGGGAAGGACATAGGCTACGTTTTAACTCGAAAAAAGGGTTATAAGGGGGGTCAAAGTTTATATGAAAGTCCACGCGGACGGAGTCGCAGACAACAGCTAGGATATTATAAAAATATAATATTTATAGTGAAATTATATTACATATAATTATCTATGTTTATATGTCACGACAAGCAATCTTTAAGTACGTTAAGCATTTATTATTATTTCTATATAATACTAGTGCCAGGTGGTTTTACTTGTATTTATGCATGTATTATGCACAAAACTTCCTCTTAAATCACTCTATCCGATAAAGAAACAGCATTAAAATCGGTTGAGGAGTTTTATACATTTATAAGCGTACGTAGGGACGGACAGAAGAACGCGATTTTGTTTTATACTAGTATGTAATGATGATCTATGACAATGTGTTTCGTTCTAAAAATAAAATATATTAAATTAAGTTTAATCTTTACTAATATTAAAAATAAAGATTGTGTGTTAAATTGTAAGGGGTAATCTCGGGATCTACTGAACCGATTTTATAAAATCTTTCACTAATAGAAAGCCACATTATTGCTGGGTGTCATAGGCTATATAAAAAAAGGATTGTTAACATTATGCCCAACGAAGTGGGCACGGGTCAGCTAGTGTATTTATAAGAAAACAAAGTAAATATATTAAAGGTGTTCATGACCCATAACTGATTCTGTTAGACTCGCATTCGGGTTGAAGGCACTAGAAGTTCATCCTTCTTTTTCCTAAGGGCTCCATTACCTCATTAATATGAAAGACCCATAGTTATATCTGAGACTTACGCCCTTTAAAAGTACCTATTCTTCTCTTCTCGATCGTTTCGCTCTTGCCAGAGCGGTCGTGGTCACATTCTTTAGCCATCACCGGTATAGCTGGTGGTGGAAGTGGTCGCAGCTTTTCGCACAATCTCCTGCCATCTAACTCTATTGTGCGAGAGTCTGGCGCAGTCGGAGGGGCTGCCACCTATGGCCGACTTCACTTGGTCAGTCCAGCGCATGGGTGATCGGCCGCGTGATCCGGTACCTTCCACTTTACCCTGGACAACTAGGCGCTCCAAAGAGTCATTATGCCGCCTGGAAATATGTCCGAAATATCGCAATATACGGGACCTATAGTAGAATGAAAATACCGCTCTTCAGACACTTCTGTAAAACCCCAACAATCAGCTAACAATACAAATAAATCAATTAGCATTACAATAATCTAAACTTTATGTAAACACAAGTGTTACACGTGTTTTAGAGTCAAGGTACTGAGCGGGAAATAAATGGCAAATAATTTTTAATTAATTTTTTTTTTTCGGCAAAATTTGTGTAAGGAGTTTGCATGTAGGTTTGACAACATTATGTTTTTTTTTATTGTTGTTAATTACTATTATGTTTTAAGCCGATTTTTTTCAAAGGAATTCATACTTATATTATAAATGGGAAAGAGTGTCTGTACGTTTGTCTTTCTTTCACGGCGACACGTCTGGACCGATTTAGTTAAATTTGGTGTATTAATAGATGATACCCTGGATTAATTTCTTTTCTTCTTTCTAAATCTATTTTGCTCTATAAAAGGTAGAACCCTTCACATTTCAAAAAAAGGCATTCTCTTTTAAGTTTTTGACTAAATATCTGAATTACTGTGACTGAATTACTGTATCCAATCAATAATTATATTGTTAGACTGTGTTCAATATTATAACTAAGTGTAGTAAAAATTAAAAATATATAATTAATTTTTATGCAGTCGAATTGATTCTATAACCTTTTTAGATAGTCTGAAGAAAAGTAACTCTTACAGAAAAGACAAATACATTCAAAAACTTTTCCACAACACCACCAAAAATACCCAATTATACAATAATTGATTACTAATAACATGGAACGTAAATTTTACCTATATCAATTATCGAGCGATTTTTTACAGAACCTAGACATTTCTCCACGTGCCGCGCTTGTTTAGTAAATAACATCGAGGTCGGAAGTGTTGATAGCCATTTATTTAGAATTCGAGGTTAAACATTATTTAGGTTGTATTGTTTTATCAGTACCAAGGCGCAATTTCGAGCTGAAAACGCGTGAGCGATAAAAATACAGATTGAACATCATACCTACTTGGTATACTCGTACATATAGAAACTTCTTGCATTAAAAACTTTTTTTCTTTTAACGAAGTTATTTTTTGTTAAATATTTATAATGTTCTTACTTCAAATTTTAATACTTAATCTATATGTTTTTTTGTACAATTAACAAAGATTTAGTGCCTTTGTTTAAGAATAATAATGTCTATAGTATTTTTACCATGAGTACGTTTTAGTATAGGTAAAAGTTCTAAGTTATTATCTATGGCAAAGCTGCACTAATATACCTCCTATAGATAAGGTTATCTGAAAGAAATATCAGTATCAAAAATCATACCTTTCTAATTATAGAAAGTATATGAAGTACCTACTTTTATTCCCAGCAATATAAGTTATTCCACGACTGTCCTGTATAGCAATAGTATAACACTTTTGTGAACAACAATAGTATACCAAGGCTGTCCTGCATAGCAACATTATAAACAAAACCTAGTTATAACGCGGTCAGTCTATCTCACCTAATTCCCTATCACCTGGTGTTGCATCTCTTTTTATGCCAACTACACAATGTTTGTTGTGTATTTTTGCAAGGCTCACGATAACGCTATCGTTCGTCACGCCTACACGCGCGCACAAATACATACATACACATATATGTATATGTAATATGTAAAGGCGATTAGGTCATAGATGCCTAAAAATATTTTGTGACAGATTTTTTAGTAAATATACAGTGTGTTACAAAACAACTATCCGATCTGAAAACGTCTTACTATAGACCGGTAGTAGGTCCTTATTTTGCTATCGTTTTGAAAAAATAACATCATTATTTTTTCCAAAAAAATTACTGAGTGAAATTGCAAATTAAATGGCAACACCGTTTCGTGTTCACGTCTCTACTAACTATAAGGTCTATGTGGTCTACGAACCGTACGTGAGTTGCCAGTATTTGTGAATTTCGTTATTTTCGTGTAAATTTTATACTAGAAACTTAATCTTTAAAACTTTATTACATTGTTATTTATAGACTTAGATCTTTTATTTTATTTTATTCGAAAAGGTATTTAGATAGAGAGTATTACCCTTCAGGATCGGACACATGTTTTGTGACACACTGTATAATTAAATTATATAATAAAAAAAGTTTTACTAAAATTATGTTTCTGCGTTAAGTAGTAACCGCGTTCAGCGTTTTTTATTCGCATATTTCCGTTGTCATGACAACATCAATATAAAAGGTATCCTATGTTAAACTATGGTCTTTTTCTTGACGGGGGGAAATCCTCTTACGGATACCGCGTCCTCCTCGGGGGAGAAGGAGGCGGTTATGTCGGACTCGCCTAAAATCGGCCACTACCGACTAAAACCCACCGGTGTTCCGTCGCGCACCCTTTCGGGGGCGGACCTGCCGAGGACGCACGAAGCAATCCTCCACAATGTTAAACTATGGTCTAATCTAACTGCTCGTAAGCTTCAGCTAAAGTTTTAGAAGATTTGCATGAAAAAGTAAAAATTGTTTTCTTGTGTTACCTATTGTTATGTTTTTACTCGGAATTATAAGGAAACACGCATAACTTGTATCACTTTTAATGGCCGATAGCCAACTGCCACACTCCGTGTAGGTAATGGAAGCATCTATTCATACAACGTACCTACATGCAAATAACCTACACCTATAAGTTTAAATAAAATAAAATGTAATTACTAATTACGTAAATTCTTTACATAGTGAAGATTTAAGTAAACATTTTTTAAGGACAATTTATTTATATAATTAAGAAAACATTTTAACAAGGCCTCAAAAGCTGCCCCAACTTAAACAAACGATTACGTAAGGCTGGTTTAACATACTGTACCTGGATATAATCATAATATAGTAACATAGCATTCAAAAGATATAAAGCCCATCCGGAACACAGCACCAAACGGAAACTGACTAATAGCTATAAAATATAATTAGAAGCTTAAAATCTATATCTACTTATCCTTACTAATAAAATAGGGGTTAAGGTTTGTATGTATAGTACGCGTCACGAATCTTTAGCGCTGAAAGAAACCTGCGCAATTTAAGTCAAAAATAAGGTATCGAGGCGCGGCGCGGGGCGCGTGATCGTCGGATGCGCGAGCGTTGAATGGTCACAGTCGTGTTGTCTTTCTCGCCAATACGTCAATTACGAGCGCGATTCTACCGATGCGCAGCTATTCTCGTCCAGCGCTAAACATAAATGACGCGCACTATACATAAACGTGCATCTACATGTATGTATGTTTGTTGCTCTTTCACGTAAAGAGAATTTCTTTTTATTTATAAAGTAGATGGCAAACGAGCAGGCGAGCCACCTGATGGAAAGTGGTCATCGCCGCCCATCAACACTCGCGGAGCGCGCACAGCTCTGGAGTCTGGAGCAAATTGTCAGCCTTTTTAGTGGCAAATAAGCTCTATTTTTGTAACATCCTAAGTCATATTGCAACAGAATAAGGACTGTATGGGAGAGCTGATACCACAAGGTGGAATAAGTTTTTTTACGTGCACTGTGGTTGAATGTCAGGTGTCAATCTATCCAAATATACAACGTGTAACAGAAATGCGTGGTCTACTATACAGTATACTATACTAAACTATCAACCCCAGCTTCGCACTACGCACTTGTAGAATTTAGTCTTTATATTTTAAGACTTATTTTGATTATGGTTTTAACGATCTAAGAAAACAAAGGTACGCAATACCTCAACTTTAATAAGAGAAAAGTTGAGATGTTTAAAAAAAATAAAATTAAATAAAAGTGTATGAACATGACTGTTATTTTGGGCACCTTAAACGGAAGTGACGTTGAAGTTATTAAATGACAGCGAAACGGCAACGCGAATAAAGATTTCACTCGAAGTAGTTTCATGTCTCGTTCCCTCATACATAACTATGACGTCACTTGTGTTTTCAAAAGTTACGCGGGAAATTTAGAAAGTGTTTTTTTTAAGATTAAATTTCACTATTTTCCTGAAATCAATTTAATTAATAAGGTAACGTTTTTGTTGAAATAAAGATGATAAAATTGTTTTTTCGTTTATTTTGAAGCTTTGTACAAAACATAAGCCCTATTCCTGAATGAATCATTTTATTCTAGGACCGTTAGACGTTTTTTTGTTCAAAACTCATCGTGACGAGCTAATTATTTAAATTTTTAGTTTACATAAGACATTGCTCTTAACATATTTCTTTCTTAGATAAGATGTTTGTTTTGCAGATTACAGACAGGCGACACAAAAAAGTATTTGTCGAGGCTTTTAAGTGATTTATTGTATTGTTTATAGATAAATAATAATCTAAACTAAAATTATAAAGAAGTAACGTTTGTGTGTTTGTTAAATTGTAAGGGGTAATCTTGGGATCTACTGAACCGATTTTTTCTTCTTTCACCAATAGAAAGACACATTATTGCTGAGTGTCATAGGCTATATAAAAAAAGGATTGTTAACATTATGCCCAACGAAGTGGGCACGGGTCCTCTAGTAAGATATAACTAGATGTAGAACGCGACTTTGTTCACGCTGTCTGTACCTATCCTATGATGAATTTCTTAGGCAATTTTTAAAAAGTCTAGACTCTAGACTTACCTATTTAAAAGATTTTTTAGAAATAAATTCAAATTATTTAACTCCTTTTGAATCGTGTATTTTTATTTACGTCACAAAAATAGATATCTTAGATTATATTTTTAAATTTGAGACCTGCGTAATATAATAATTTATTTTAGTAAAAAGCGTATATGTATATGACATACGTCATACGCAACATACGTAATTATTACATTAATTATTTACGAGAAAACTTTTATCAACTAAGCATTAATTTGGCTATTATTATACGAAATAAAAGTATAGTATATTATGTTATTATTAAAATTTTCACTTAAGTGCCTGAGCTGGTAGCAGTTTTTATTAATAACATGATACTTTTTTCGCGGCGGGGATTTCCCGACTATGGGAAAAATTTTTAGTCGGTTGGGCACTATTTCGTGAAAGTCCCTTTGGCGGGGCCTCAATCTTCCCCGAGGAGGACGCGGTACCGGTAAAAAGATTTCCCACTGATGAAAAAAGAAGAGGAACTGACCTTTCGGTTTTATTTCACAGGCTCATTGCAGATAGGCACAAAGAATAATGTGACGGTTTATAATACAGATCTGAAACTAACTGGACTTCGTACTGAAATTTGAACGGTTTCAGTATTCAGCCGTTGGAAGGATTAAAGGTATCTCCACTACAACGTATCATACCATGACCATGCTATGAGCGTAACAGACACTTCAAGCAACACGATACGTTCTACTATACCCACTAGGGCGTATCAATGTATGTATCGATAAGACTCGCCGGTCCGTGCATGGCACGCGACGGAGCTGGTCGGTAACGGAACAGGCTAGTGGGCATGCTCTCATACCTTTTAATACGGATAATATTTTTTGCCTGATACGTTCATAGCACGGTCACAGTATGATACTGTGTAGTGGGCAGAGAACTTAAAAAGATACAATAGTTAAAGTTAGTATCTCATATCTTCATTTCATCGTTTTAAATTCGCGATAAGGAGTTTATATGTTTATGATACTCATATAAATATTTACCGTCAATTACGAAATAAAAATCAAATTAATTCTTGTTGGAAAACCCATTGCCAAAATATACTTATTTTATTGTAGGTATTAAACACTTAGTTAATTTTTTTTTCGCGGAGAAAATGTTAGTTCAGCCGCGGGGCGTGGCTTGTAATCTAGACTAATATAATTAAGCTGGAGAGTCTGTCTGCTTGTATTCTCTTATATCAGGAACTACTACTGGTCTTGTATTGAGAAATAGTCACACTATCGAAAAAGACTTTAAGCCCGCTTCAGGCTATACAACAGATAACCAATAAATGCGGAGAATCGGTGAAAAATGTAAAAAAGGGAAAATTATAGTTATTAGGGGGTTATTCGATGCTTGCGCCGCCTAAACGGTTCAAATTATCCGAAATGTATGTGAAAAAATATGCCACTTTAAATTATGTAAAATAATATCTACGACAGTACATGTCTCTCTTTTAAGAGTAGGGTCGAACAATAAAATAACAAATATAAATTTAAAACGCAGCCTTCCCTAAAATATCCTCTATATAAAAATGAATCGCAAAATGTGTTAGTAAGCACATAACTCGATAGCTACTAAACCGATTTACATACCTAATTATTTTATTAGAATATTCTTGGATGAACGAGGATTGTTATTAAGCAAAAAAAGGATAAGCTTAGGGTATAACCTATAAGTTTTCTGTTAGAATAGGTACAGCGTGAACGAACTTGGGACAGCTCTTACGACCAAATACTCATACGCAAATTAAATTTAAGCACGCCTTAACTCTCGTAATTTTGACAGAATTGTATAGCGAACTGTCAAATCGGACCGGTTTAAGTTGTACTTAAATTTAAGTTGCGTTTCAGTATTCCGGCATTAGTCATATAAAAACTTTTCAATCACCATCATGAGAAGAGATATTAACACAGACAACATCTAGCTATAAATATACTTATTATACTTATAAATATACTTATTATAATATTTTTTCGCCTATTAAATAAAAGATCTAAGGTACTTCAAAATCCTTAATATTTACTCGCGACATACTTGTTGAATGTTCAATTATTTATTCGTTTATTATCAAGGTATATATTAAATCAGATGATGTGATCTGGGTAAATAATTATCGTTTGATTTGATTTACAACACGTGTCTTTATACCTACTTAAGTTTAAATAGTTGTTTGGACGTGAAAAGGGATTACATTATTTCAGTGTCCCGGTATAGGTCGCGTCACGAATCTTTAGCGTTGAACGAAACCTGCGCAGAAGTCAAAAATTAGATTATTAGATTAGAAGTCAGAAATTAGATTAGCTGCGCATGGGTAGAATCGCGTTCGTTGGTGCGAGAAAGACAACACGACTGGGAGAACCAATCAACGCTCGCGCACATGACGATCACGCGCCCCGCGCGCCGCACCGCTACCTCGATACCTTATTTTTGACTTCTGCGCAGGTTTCGTTCACCGCTAAAGGAAATTGACGGTTACTTTACCTACCTAAACACTAAATTGTGGAATGCAATAAAGAAATTGAGTATTGAGTATTGAGTAACTGTGGCATTAAGGAAATAATGTGAGTAAGTATAATATGTAGAAACATTTTTCAAATCTGAAATTTTCCTAATTACCCAATCTTTAAATCAAATCTAGTATAGATTTTTGTCTCAAGTACAGGTTATATATGAATGTACAAAACTTGTCCTTTTAAATTAAGCAAAAAAAAGTATTAAAGAAAGTACCTATTAATGACACAGAGGGTCAAAGAACGGAATAAAGTAAAGACGCAAAAATGGATCTCCGATTTTTCCTGCATATAACCAACTTATTTTTAGAAGAGGATGCGGTATCTATTATATACATATATAATGAACTAGCTGCTGTCCGCGACTCAGTCCGCACGGACTTCCATATAATCTTTGATACCCCCTTCCTCCTCTTTTAAACCTTTTTTCCAGTTAAAAAGCCTAAGTTCTTTCTCAGGCTCTATACCATCTGTGTACTAAATTTCGCTCTAACGGTTCAGTAGTTTTAGCATAATGGAAAGACAGACAGACAGTTACTTTCGCATTTATAATATTTGTATGGAATATTTCTATATACCTAATTAATAAATACAACATATATGTCTACAAACAGACACATAAGTAGGCGCAAAAATAATCTATTTGATTATAGTCTAGAATATTCTTTTCAAGACGATTGGGGTCGTATGCTCATTGCTACCCCTTATTTATTTAAGCATTGTTAATACTGAGGCTAAGCAAATAGTACCTTGTATGGAATCTTCAAGTTTGGTAGCACTTAAGTTATGGCTGGTTTCTACCCGATTACAGCGAGGAAGGGTAATGTGTTTTGAAGAATACACAACCACACATTCAGACAAAGTTATATACACTTTATTTATAAGTAAAATTATAAATTATATTTGAATGTAGGTAAGTATGTTTAAACAGAATTTTGTATGATTCATTCTAGCGTCAAAATTACTGAACCGATTTTAATGAATACGGCGATAATCTAAATCGTCTTTTCAAGACGATTGGGGTTGTATGCTCATTGCTCGCCCTTTATTTATTTAAGCATTGTTAATTCTGAGGCTAAGCAAATAGTAAGTAATCTTCAAGTTTGCTATCTATGTGTTAAGATATTTTTGTTAAAGCATTTTAGCTATAACTGCTTTCTATACAGCCAAGAAGAGTATTTTAAAAATATACTTTAAAAAAACCTTTTCATAGTGAAACATTGCAATTAATAGACAAATAGATAAATTTGCCAGAAACAAGCCTTTGTCTATCTGTCTGTCTGTTACATTTTAATCACTCAGAGAAAACAATTTTGATGAAACCTAGTAGAGACCATGTTATGATAAAAAACATAAAAAAATCAAGTCAATATTTTTGAAAAAAAACACATCGACACACTTAAAAATCATTTCTGACATATTTCATACATACACACAATGATATTAAATAATAGATATGTAATACACCTACAAGTCAACCGAAAAAAGTGTTCCGCACAGCAGCGGCAGCACACATACAAGGCAAAACGATAGAAAAATAAATGATAAAACCAACAAGGAAACAAGAGATAGTTAGTCTTGCCAGTTGCGCATGAATGCACCGGCAACCAATCACCTAAAGGTAAAACGTCCTAATTAGGATGTTTTTGCGTCTTCAAAATTTTGCGCTTATAACATATCTATTTAATATTTTATTGCATACACACATACAAAGTCTGTAGTAAGCGCTCGTTTTTATTATTGTAATTTATTTTATCTAAAGATTCATCATATTCACTCTTTGACCCTGAATATTTCTTATTTGCATTTAAAATTTCATACAACTCACCCATTATGTAATATAACATTTTTTTTCATTTCAAATTACCTCAAAACTGAGGCCAATATTTTCATTAAAATATTATTAATCAAGAAAATGAATATCCCACGAAGAACATTAAATGTAAAAAAATGCCAAGTCTCTCGATGCAGTCTTTTCATCGTAAAAAGTTTTGAGATCTCATAGAAGCCAAGTCGTTTTCAAATTATTTTGTAGTTATAAATCAACATTAAGTAATTGTACCAATAGTTTTCTTTATATTATAATTATAGTGATCAAAATGATCATGCGATTAATTTATGAGATAGATTGATTCAATAGGAAGGTGTATGTATATAATACATGCATAAAGTCAGGAAAATCCGAGAGGCGTAGCTAGTAATAAGAAAGACAGAAATATTCAATACTAGCTATTGCCCGCGACTCCGTTCGCGTGGACTTTCATAT
>JADANM010005856.1:5232232-5246345 GCA_026213755.1 Eurema hecabe | reverse complement strand
AATACAGATCTGAAACTAACTGGACTTCGTACTGAAATTTGAACGGTGTTTCAGTATTCAGCCGTAGGAAGGATTAAAGGTATCAACCCATGACCATGCTATGAGCGTAACAGACACTTCAAGCAACACGATACGTTCTACTATACCCACTAGAGTGTATCAATGTATGTATCGACAAGACTCGCCGGTCCGTGCATGGCACGCGACGGTGCTGGTCGGTAACGAAACGGGCTAGTGGGCAAGCTCTCATACTTTTTAATACAGAGAATATTTTTTTGCCTGACACGTTCATAGCACGGTCATACTGTGTAGTGGGCAGAGAACTTAAAAAGATACAATAGTTAAAGTTAGTATCTCATATCTTCATTTCATCGTTTTAAATTCGCGATAAGGAGTTTATATGTTTATGATACTCATATAAATATTTACCGTCAATTACGAAATAAAAATCAAATTAATTCTTGTTGGAAAACCCATTGCCAAAATATACTAATTTTATTGTAGGTATTAAACACTTAGTTAATTTTTTTCCGCGGAGAAAATGTTAGTTCAGCCGCGGGGCGTGGCTCTAATCGAGACTAATATAATAAAGCTGGAGAGTCTGTCTGCTTGTACGCTTTTATAACAGGAACTACTACTGGTTTTGAAATAAAAAATAGGCACACTTTTAGAAACTTTAAGCCCACTCTAGGCTATGCAACAGATAACTAATAAATGCGGAGAATCGGTGAAAAATGTAAAAAAGGGAAAATTATACTTAAAAGGGAAAATTATACTCAAATTATGTGAAATGTGTATGAAAATTTATATCAAAAAATATCCCCGTCAGTACATGTCTTGTTGTCGTGAATGAAGTTGCGTTGGGACAGCTCTTAGACATATAAAAACTTTTTAATGACCATCATGAGAACAACATCTAGCTATTTAAAATAAATATACTTCTTGTAATATAAATAATAAATATTTTCAGGACATTTATACACAGCGCCATTTAGTTCCAAGCTAAGCAGAAGCTTTTGTTATGGCAACTAGATAACGGATTAAAATACATTTCTTTTGTAAAAACATACATACAATACAAAGCAACACCCAGACCCCAGAAAAACACAAATGTAAATTACAAATATATTTTTCCGGTGTGGGGATCGAACCCACGACCCTTCGCGCAGGAAGCAGTTTTTGCTACCACTGCGCCAAGCGGTCGTATATTTTTTCGCCTATTAAATAAAAGATCAAAGGTACTTCAAAATCCTTAATATTTACTCGCGACATACTTGTTGAATGTTCAATTATTTATTCGTTTATTATCTAGGTATATATTAAATCAGATGATGTGATCTGGGTAAATAATTATCGTTTGATTTGATTTACAACACGTGTCTATATACCTACTTGAGTTTAAATAGTAGTTAGGACGTGAAAAGGGCTTACGGTATTTCAGTAACTCTGTTTTATCCGTAAACCTGTAATAATGTAGGTAACTATATAATACGAGTATATTATGCAAAAATATTTTTAAACGAACCTTTAATTGTATTTTTTTGGCATTTACTTGTTGCCTGCTATAATCATATATGTATACAATAAAATTTTAAATTATTATAATTTCTTTATATATACAAATAAAGTTAAGATTGAAATAACAATATAAATTATACAAACGTTAAAATCTGAAATCTTTCAATTTTGTTCTTTTAATGATAACATACAAAACCATCCAACCATTCAATTTGTTTATGATAAGTGTTTTAAGTAACTGAGCAACATTGCCGGCATTAAAAAAAACCCCCAAAAGGAAAATAGTTATGAATCAGGAATCAAAAAATGGACTAAAGGAAGATATGACGCAATAATGTATCTCCAGTTCTTCTAGCATATAACCAACATCTTCCTAGAAAAAGACATCGTGTCCTTTTCTCAATAATAATTATAATACCTTGTTTTACAATCATAGCATTATCCCGCTTTATGCTGAATAATGCTAACTTTTAAATGATTTAACTATATCTATCTTCATTCATCTATCGAGAACTATCAAAGATTTCTAAGAGTACTAAGTAAAGATTTCGCCGGATGCGTCTATTTATATGTGCAGTGCCAGAAAATTAACAAATGTTTTTCTTTAATTTGACATTGATCGAAATGTCGCACTATGCTCTGTAATTGAAAAACTAGGATCCAAAAGAGAATTTTCCACTATAAAAAGGTCTACAAACAGACACATTAATGGGCGCAAAAAATCTTAATATATATAAATATCGTGTCACTATGTTTGTCCTCAATGGACTCCTAAACCACTTAACCAATTATAATAAAATTCGCACACCATGTGCAGTTTACTATACAGAGTACCAACTTAAAAGAAAGGACAGCCTAAATCCCGGTATTGCCCCGGGAACGGGAACTACGCGGGTAAAACCGCGGGACACAGCTAGTAATAATATTATAAAATGTTAGATTATAGTCTAGAATCTTCTTTTCAAGACGATTGGGGTCGTATGCTCATTGCTACCCCTTATTTATTTAAGCATTGTTAATACTGAGGCTAAGCAAATAGTACCTTGTATGGAATCTTCAAGTTTGGTAGCACTTTAGTTATAACTTACAGCTGGTTTCTACCCAATTACAGCGAAGAAGGGTAATGGTTTTTGAAGAAAACACAACCACACATTCAGACAAAGTTATATACACTTTATTTATAAGTAAAATTATAAATTATATTTGAATGTAGGTAAGTATGTATAAACAGAATTTTGTGTGATCCATTCTAGCGTCAAAATTACTGAACCGATTTTAATGAATACGGCGATAGTCTAAATCGTCTTTTCAAGATGATTAGGGTTGTACGATCATTGCTCGCCCTTTATTTATTTAAGCATTGTTAATACTGAGGCTAAGCAAATAGTGAGAAATCTTCAAGTTTTGTAGCACTTTAGTTATAACTGCTTTCTATACAGCCAAGAAGAGTATTTTAAAAATATACTAAAAAAATACCTTTTCATAGTGATACATTACAAATTAAAATTAATAGACAAATAGATAAATTTGCCAAAAACAAAGCTTTGCCTATCTGTGTGTCTGTTACACTTTAATCACTCAGAGAAAACAATTTTGATGAAACCTAGTAGAGAATAGAGACCATGTTATAATAAAAAACATAAAAAAATCAAGTCGATATTTCTTGAATAAAAACACATCGACACACAAACATTTCTGACATATTTCATACAAACACACAATGATATTAAATAATAGATATGTTATACACCTACAAATCAACCGAAAAAAGTGTTCCGCACAGCAGCGGCAGCACACATACAAGACAAAACGATAGAAAAATAAATGATAAAACCAACAATAAAATGAGAGATAGTTTTGTCAGTTGCCCGTGAATGCAACGGCAACCAATCACCTAAAGGTAAAACGTCCTAATTAGGATGTTTTTGCGTCTTCAAAATTTTGCGCTTATAACATATCTATTTAATATAATATCATTGCATACACACATACAAAGTCTGTAGTAAGCGCTCGTTTTTATTATTGTAATTTATTTTATCTAAAGATTCATCATATTCACTCTTTGACCCTGAATATTTCTTATTTACATTTAAAATTTCATACAACTCACCCATTATGTAATATAACAATTTTTTTTTCATTTAAAATTACGTAAAAACTGAGGCCAATATTTTCATTAAAATCTTATTAATCAAGAAAATGAATATCCCACGAAGAACATTAAATGTAAAAAAAATGCCAAATCTCTTGATGCAGTCTTTCCATCGTAAAAAGTTTTGAGATCTCATAGAAGCCAAGTCCTATTCAAATTATTTTGTAGTTATAAATCAACATTAAGTAATTGTACCAATAGTTTTCTTTATATTATAATTATAGTGATCAAAATGATCATGCGATTAATTTATCAGATAGATTGATTCAATAGGAAGGTGTATGTATATAATACATGCATAAATACGGGGAAAACCAAGAGGCGTAGCTAGTAATAAGAAAGACAAAAATATTCAATACATAATTATCTTTGCTTTGTTAGTTTTCGGCCCTATTGGTACTATATTAATTATAATTATAAACGAAAATGAGACCGTACTACACGGGTGAAAGAATTTTAAAAATCGGTTCAGTCGATCCCGAGATTACCCCCTACAATTTACACAAATTTTACTTCTTTATAATATTAGTATAGATATAAAACATTACAAAATAAAAAATATATTAGTTTGGTATCAAAATTTTGTCGTAAGTCATCACGATTTATAGTGTTTTAAGTTACATTTAAACTAAGTTAATATATAAGAATTTTATTTCAACTTTAAAAGGAAACTCACAGTTATTCACATAAAATTTGGCTTAGCTTTAATTAAATTATACCTACTTACCTTAAAAGCATCTTATATAACGGATTTTATCTTGTTAAGACTTAAAAGTTTGCTTAAAAGTAAATTATTAATACATAGCTATTTTCAACAAAAAATTTCACACGGAGCGTACTAAGCATTTGTGCAAATATTGAATGTGACGTAGGACCATAGCATATAAAGATAATATGTATTACCTATTACGGAAACATATAAATTAAAAAGTAAACTCATCAAAGTTCGACTAAACGCATGACAAGTGACTCCCTCCTCGTGTCCCCTCTTAAACAAAGTGACAATAACTCCATACACACATAGCCATTATATTTGTACACTCACACACTCAAAGAACCGGCTAGGTATTCGGTTTCCCGCCACCGGCGAACACGCACACTAAACACGACGAACAAACAATACAAACACTAACACAAGTAAATTTAAACTCACCTCAAAATAAATCCATTAGAAAACACACTTGTTCAAACAACTAGCGCTTAACCTCGAAAACGCGTTAAAAAAACACTAGCGGCATTTCGCTTATTCGTTCTGAGCTCGACACTTTTCAAAATTCGTCCCGCCTCACGACTCCCGCCAAAGTTTTCAAAAACAGAACTTTCGAACCTTTCGCACCAATATCTGTCGCCGAACAAAAATTATTTAATCTATACTTTATCTCTGTAACTGGGTCTGTAGGTGAACAAACTCGGCATTCGCAAAATTTTTTACACACAAAATCGCTTCCGCAAAAACGTTTCAATCAAATACTAGAACGAAACAGAGGCCCCCAACACAATTATTAACACACGGAGCGTTAAAAATAAACTATGATTAAATGCTATTAAGATTCGCGGAGACACGAGAGCCGGGCGCGTAAAAAAATATATATTGTGATTGAATAAATAATACCGCGGAATTGTAACTATTTTCGCCGCGAGGAGCGGTTCCGATATGAATAATTAGCGGGCGAACATAGCATAGTTGTCGTTTCATAAAACGTGCGCGTTAAAACTGAGTCGAAAGGCTCGCCCCGTGGTAGAGCATAGCGCCGAATAAAATAAACAACAATATACCTAAATACGCGACGGGCGCGGCCGTGTGTGCGTGCGCGGCGCTGTGTGCGTGTGTAAACAAGGGGCGACCCGACTTGCATGACATCCCGACAATCACCGACCACTTGTTTCCTTTTTTTAATTGTCAGTGTCCAGCGCGTCTTGAAATTAATAGTCGTAAGACATGATGCTAAATTATGCATTTATGTTGCAAAACGAATGGAAGTCGGGATGCGTTTTGCACGTTTTAGTTAACTATCACGGGCTGTTTGCTAATTGTTATTTTTCACTTGTTTTTATAAAAGAAATTTGTTTGAAATATTTATACTAGTTTCTTTTTGAAATAGTTTTTATACAAGTCTAAAGAATAAACATAACATAATAATATATTGCTATAATAAATTATTAATGCATAGATAAAATTAAATACCTACATGGCTTAGATATTGAATCGTCTACTTCGTCTCGTACTTGTTACCGCTACTCATACAATTTCTCAATATTTAATATTCTTATAAGTAAAAAAAACCTCTCATAGCTAACTTTGCCCAATCTCCCCGCGAGAATAAACATATGACGTCACCGGCGGGTAAACAAACAAACAAACACATGCGCGCTCATGTTTCCTTAATACAATTATTATTAAACGTACAGTTGTTCATTATTTCGAATGTGGTCGCCAAGCGGAACGCACGCTCACTGGCTGTACAGACTTAAAATAATTATTTATCTGTATCTAAAAAAAACTAAATTTTAAAATTGTGTGTTGCCAGTAACCCAAACAGTATGTTCAGAAATTAGTTAGTAGACAAATATTTATTAGTCTCGTACAAGATTATTAGCTTTGCCTTTTCGCAATACGCTCTCACCATACATTTTCCTGGTTTCTCTTATCACTTTCTTGGCAATAGTTGCGTAATAAAAAAACATTTTACGTGAAAAAATACTGACGTGTTTATATAAAATGTTTATGATTTGCAATAAAAATTGTTGGTTTTATACAAGCACGATCTTTATTTTATTTTTCTATTCCTCGAGTATTATTCATAAAGGTATACCACCTATTTAAAATCAGCCAGATACTTTTATAATAAAATGTCCATGAATACTTTATTATTTTTTAAACATTACAGACGTTAACATTACACACCATTTTAGGTAATTAAATTTAAAAATAGATCTTATTATGCTCCATACTCATAGACAATACACAAAACACAATAAACATTTTAAACACAGTTCTAAGCAAAATGAATTAATTTGGCATATTTTTTTGCCATAGCCTGCCATCTACTCGTGTCTATTTTTTCCTCGTGCGAAAACCAATGCTAACTGCTTCCAGTTGCATTTTTTGTCGACTCATTTCGGCATCACATTTAATGACTTATTTTAAATTTATTTAAATAAATAAATAAGAAAATAAAAATAAAATTATTATGTCGCTATTAAATAATTCGTTTTCTAGATAACCAGGAAGTTATTATGTTTTATTTGAGACTAAGTTTTGCGCGTGGTACCGTCTGTATTGTAATAATATTATGCAAATGTGTTTATTCGTCTACAAATGTAATGAAAAGCGTGTCGACTGTTTAATCCATTTGTTTGACGGTTCAAGGTTGAATTCAAAATACACGCGCGTTTTTGCGAATTTGTAGTTGTTATTTAAATATTTTGGGGAACAAACAAAGACAGGCAATAGAATGAAATAGAATTATATGAAATTTAATGAATAGGTATTTTATTTATACTACAGTATTCATTAATATTACATAATGTTGATGAATTTGAATACTGAATGAAACTTACATTTTAAATAGGTATTGTCAGTGTGTTTTTGTACTTATAGGTAATCTAAAAAGGCTAGATAAAGCTATTTTGAAGATTTTTGTAGTTACCAAATAATTTGCGAATATCGTTAAAAGGTTCTATACAGGGTAAAAATTTAGAATTAAGTACTTAAATTAAAAATAATGAACTTTATTATTATACGATCTGTTGCCCGCAACTCCGTCCGCGTGGACTTTCATAAATTATAAGCTTTCAAAGCCGATGAACCGATTGTAATGAAATTTGGTACACAGTTTAGAGGTTTAGAGCCTGAGATAAAACATAGGCTACTTTTTAACTGGAAAAAAGGGTTATAAGGGGGGAAGGGGGTCAAAATTTTATATGAAAGTCCACGCGGACGGAGTCGCGGGCAACAGCTAGTACGAAATAAATTTATATAAAAGACAGTTCCAAGCATTTACTAAAGTGGATTCCTTTTATGATTCTTAAAATATTTCCAAGTTAAAACTAGATAGAAATTGTTTACTATTTTGTTCGGGTTCTCCCAATATTTATATAGGTGGGATCACTTCCGTCAAGCTCAGGTATGAGAACTCGAACCAAAATTTGGTTTAAAAGTTAACAAATCTACAGAAAACGTGTTTCTATTTTACTTAAGTAATATTATTGTTCGTTTCGATTCCTATAGTTTGACTAGCGTTTGAAATGAAGTCTTAAATCAGGTCAAAAGCTCTTAAAATATTGGACAAATATGACGATTTGTTAAGATAAGAATTAGGCGGGTACATGTTTTACTTATTTGTATTAATAATAAATTTTGTAAAACTGCTAACTAAAGTATCTAGATTTAAGACGATATTTTGATGATACTTGATTGAAGTTTTCATGAAGAGATTTATTAAAATTAATGTTAAGTTCGTAATCGTGTTAAAATTTTATACATAAATAATTAAAGAAAACACAATCTCCTTAAAACGGACAAATACTATTTGCGTCCACATTTTTATAAATACAATCTTTATTTATTTATTTTACCCATTATTACATCAAAGGAATATTAACAACTAGACCTATAAAATAAATTTACATGTAAGAGGCGATCATGTCACTTGAAGTGATTTTTTCCAGGAAACCTAAAGGTTTTAGGTTTCCTGAAAGACTTTTAGCTTTAGTTAAGTGAAATTACCAAATATGTAGATATGGTCTGAATAAGAATGGTACTGGTTCGCACACGAGGGTTTTCGCTTTTCTCTAGAAAAAATAGGGCAAAAATCATACCATTATATATTTTCACCCCTATTTACTCTTCTCTATTAGATCATCTTCGATTTATTGTCTTCTTCGTTATAAGTCTATAGTTTTGCCTGCTAGGAATCCAATATAACTCATGCTTCTACCCTGAGGAATATTATATACACTTTATAGTTTATACCTATTTCCAATACAAAAGTTCCGCCTAATCAGAATCCTCAGAATCTCTTGCCTTTTCCGCAACAGGTATGAAACTAGATATACATATTATCATGCTTATAAAAACTATTATTTCTATTGTTGCAAGTGTCCTGTTTATTGTGTAGGTTTTATTACTAAAACCAAATATTGGGACTCGATGAGATCACGCCGATAAGATACGGACTCGTGGTAGATAACGTTAAAATAATACTATGTCAAATACGATACACATATCTGTGGAATAACTCGACTTATATTAATATTAATAAAGGTGATAATAATAGAATGTTTATTTTCTCTTTACAATGGCAAGTATGAGATATTTTTTGTGAAAAAAATTATTTATTATTCTTCCTTTACAATATATTAAGACATATTGACCCAAAATTGTTTTTTTACGTAACATTTCTAGCTTAACTAGCAAGTAAATAGTCTTTTTATGTTATGGGCAATTAAGTCGAAGGTACCTCTGCCCATGATTAGTCGCATGGCTAAGCCTTTCATGAATGCGTTATAGGTCGCGTCACGAATCTTTAGCGCTGAAAGAAACCTGCGCAGAAGTCAAAAATAAGGTATCGAGGTAAGGGCGCGGCGCGCGGAGCGCGTGATCGTCGGGTGCGCGAGCGTTGATTGGTTGTCCCAGTCGTGATGTCTTTCTCGCACCAATACGTCAATTACGAGCGCGATTCTACCGATGCGCAGCTATTCTCGTCCAGCGCTAAACATAAATGACGCGACCTCTACCGACCTTTTAAAATATGGAAAAATTAAAGATTTTAATATTATTAGGGCTTTTAACGACAAATATTATCATCTTTGACGACCGCTTGGCGCAGTGGTAACACAATTACTTTCTGCGCGAAGGGTCGTGGGTTCGATTCCCACACCGGAAAAATATATTTGTAATTTACATTTGTATTTTTCTGGGGTGTTGCTACTTGCTATGTATTGTATGTGTGTATTTACAAAAGAAAAGTATGTACATATATGTAATTTATTCCGTTATCTAGATTCTAGTGGCCATAACACAAGCTTCGGCTTAGCTTAGAACTAGATGGCGCTGTGTATAAATGTCCTGAAATATATTATTATTATTTATTTATCTATCGGGAATTGATTTTGAACTGTATTCTTGCCTTAACAACTTGGTATTAATTAAGAGTTAAAATATGTTTGAAAGTACACTAAACTACAAAAGTTAACGAACAAAATCTATGCTTGAAAATGTGTGTATTATAACGTAGTGAAGCAAAATTCTTTTATCCTTTTTAGCAGACATGTGCTAAATGAAATAACCCATAAACATTGCGAATTTAACAGGGGATATGTTCGCTAATAAATAACAATATATAATTTAGTAATTAATAAAAGACAACATTTTTCTTTCTTATATTATGGCATTAGCGTCTAGCTTTTGGCCAATGTCAATGTAATAAGAGGCAACATGGTCAAGATGAAAGTCGATATGAGTCAAGTAAAATCGTCATCAAGTCGTCTTTAGTCGAATCAGTCAGTCGTTTCGTTCTGCCCTTCGTAAAATGATAGTGAACTTTACTCTACTACTAAATCTACAGGGCTGAGTTTTGGCGGGAATTGTGCGGCGTCTATTTGTAATCTCGATTGAATATTCCTTTTTTGGTGAATAAAGTGATTTAATGTTTGATTGTGATAGTGAATCATGCAGTAAACTAGCTAATAAGTGTCCAAGAAATGAAGAATTCATTTGAGAGCGCTTAGTAGCGCCGTTCCGATTGCTCCAAGATTCATCGAGGTTCTTCGACAAGTTCACTATCACTTTACGAAGGGCAGAAAGAAACGACTAACTGACTCGACTAAAGACGACTTGATGACGATTTTACTAGACTCATATAGACTTTTATCTTGACCACGTTGCCTCTTATTACATATTATTATGTACATTGACATTGCCATAATATAAGAAAGAAAGAATCTACAGGGCTATTTACTTGATAGAAAATATCAAGAAGCCAAATTAATGAATTTAGAGAAATAAAATACTAATGCGTTTTATATTAAAAGGCCTATTGCGATAACGCATGAACTTTATTGAATATTCAAAAGGTGATTAGTTAAAAAACGCGCAAATCAATATATCTTAGACTTTTATAATATTTTTGCAATAATCTTATGTTAATATACTTGTTTTCCTGCTCTATATACCATCTAATGATTTAATAGGTCACCTGTCAATGTAAAATTTTATTCTTAACAGATTATAATACTAGTCACAGATTATACAAGTTCACAGATAAGGTGGATTTTATGGTGTTATTATGATGGTAATTTGAAGGATCGAGTTTAATATAGTTTAAGGAAAGTAAGCTACATTATTCTTTATTGCTATATCATAGTAGGTACGCTTCTTCTGTCCCTATGTATGGTTGAATCTTGAAAACTACTCAAACGATTTTCATGCGTTTTGTTTTTCAGAGAGAGTGATTCAAGAGGAAGGTTTATGATATAGAAAGTTATTGCAAATACATGCATAAACGCGGGAAAAACCACAGGGCGTGACTTGTATATTTAATCTCTACTAGCCGGCCCAACGCGACTTTGTTCACGCTGTACTAATCCTACCCGAAACCTTATACCCTGCACCTACCATTTTTTGCTTAAAAACAATCCTCGTACATCCAGGATTATTCTAAAAAAAATTATGTAAATCGGTTCAGCTGTTATCGAGTTATGCGCTTACCAACACATTTTGCGATTCATTTTTATATTATCTCTATAATAAAGAAAAATAGAAATGCACATAATTTTTATATAACACAATAACAATGCAGTTCCCCCTCAAGCAGATCTCTAGAACTAGAAGGCTGTAAACCACGTCCTCGCGTCCGTCCGTGTGTGTGTGCGGAACATCGGTGGGCTTTACTTTTAATCGGTAGTTATAGTACGCGTCACGAATCTTTAGCGCTGAACGAAACCTGCCCAGCAGATAAAAATAAAGTATCGAGGTAACGGCGCGGCGCGCCGGGCACGTGATCGTCGGGTGCGCGAGCGTTGATTGGTTTCCCCTGTCGTGTTGTCTTTCTCGCACCAATACGTCAATTACGAGCGCGTTTCTAGCGATGCGCAACTATTCTCGTCCAGCGCTAAACATAAATGACGCGTACTATACACCATTTCGTGCGAGTTCTACATAACCGCCTTCTTTTCCCCTGAGGAGGACGCGGCATCCGTTAGAAGTTATCCAATTTTAACCAAAAAAAAAACAATTCCAATATGTAAACCCAAGTACGTCATAGACACCTAGCAACATCAACAAACACCAATCATACATTAATCTACGATTTATTTAGCTAAGTAAATTTATATATCGCATTTGCTGAGGAGTATAAAGTATAAACATAAAAATGGCAAACTATTCATGGTCAAATGGTACCGCGCACCGCATACAAATAAGATTCATTTTGGCGGTTCGTTGTTTGGTTTCTAATGAGTCGAATTTATTACGTTTTTTGAGGTTATTAATATTATGGTAGGTGTTGCCATTGCATAAGTACTCAATTGCCTTATTCATATCTAGATTTTTAAAAATAAAACGTAGGTATTTAAGAAGTTTATAGCTTAAAGACGCACACAAAATTTACATGGCCCAATACTTACGTATACTACGTACGTTACTAATTCTTGTTAGTGGGCAGCCATTACATAATTGTCTCAATCATACCTACCTAGATATTTAAAGAAGTATTTTATGAATTTTAACAAAATTCCATACCAATCGCTCTTATTATTAGTGTATTAATAATTGGGTAAAATTGTTGTTTAATTGATGAACAGGTACATAGATTCAATCCAGCTATGTTCGCCTGTAAAATGTTCGATATTGTATATTACATCAAAATATACATTGAGCTAAATCATTAAAGAAATTTACAAAATCAATATATCATACCTACAACATTCCTGGCTACAATACCGGAGTCATAAAGCTATCAATACCCTTCAAGATGGTAGGTACCACCCAAATGCAAATTATGACTCCTTCAGCAAGCTTAATTCTGATAGATTGGTGGTCTAATGTCTACCGGAGCAATATTTCACTGCCGAATCACGCTCAGACTATGAATTGCTTACGTGTTGATATGCCTATTGTGATGTAGGCGTATTTTAAATACTAACCATAAAAATTAGCACACGTGTAAGCGAACGGCGGTAACTATAAAAAACTTTATTTGGTAGTATTTACATTTCTTCATGACTTCGGTCTCCCAGCGTTCGCCATTTTAACAAGTTATATAAAGATTCGATTGTTAAAATATAGGTATAGAACATTTTATTTAATTTCCCTTAAAAATATATACCTAATACTTAAATTGGAAAACACGTAATTTTGTATGATGTTGAAACAGAAAACTATGTGAAGACTTTCAGTAGGTTTTTATTGACAAATTCTATTTCTTATTCACAAGATAGTTAATGTTCACCATAATCGTACACTTGTTGTTATTTGTTTGTTATTTTTCTGTAACTCTTCGTAATTTATATTTGAAGCATTTACGGTCAATATACGCCATACGGCCTGAGGTCCGAAAGCGCTCTCTGTGTCGACTTTTGTGTAACCAGTACAGTAAATAATTCATATGATAGTTTTATTTCAACACCACAGATGTCGCTGTAGAATCTTATCTTACAGTCCATATTTGATAATAAATTAATATTAATGTATTTTTAATAACGAAATTAAATAATACAATATATTTAAGTTAAGTTATTAAAATATATATTTATTATAATATGAAATAAACACCTTTTAATATGGCAACAAAACACGTTCACGAAATAGCCAACAAAAAAAAATTAAGGCAGCAAAGTAAATGGCGTCTCAACTTGTTTTTTATTCGATTCGTATGTGTTTCTAATCATATTTTACCTTTTTATGTGTAACTGTTTAACTGATATTGACTCAATTAGTTTCCTTAATATTATATTGGTGAATACCGATCATTTCGTCGTCATTTTCGAGTATAAGTGAAACAATGGCGTCGAATGATTCTTTACAATCCGATGTAAAAGTTGGTGAAAACCATGAGTTCAGTGACTATCAGACTATTGAAAAAAGTGAGTTAGATGCCGGTGAAGGTGGAAAACGTCGTCGAGTGACTCACAGTTATCGAAAACTTTCGAAATTGGGATACGATCCAAGTGTGCCAACTAATTTCAAACACGCAACATCTAAAGATTTCAAAGGTATGAATAGTTAAATTGATGGACACCTGTACTGTGTCATGAGCCTATATCATATTGCATATCGCATTTGTGTAATTTTAAGTAATCAAGCATTTTGGTGGGAAAACTGCTAACCTATCTTGCTTAAAGTTACATCATTGTAATGGAGGTCACTGCTGTTTATAAACATTTCATGCATATTTGCATGGTTTTGAATATGTATAACATTTTTTTATGTTTGTCTGCTCT
>JADANM010005856.1:5207511-5219676 GCA_026213755.1 Eurema hecabe | reverse complement strand
ATTTTCGATCGCCGACAGTTTTAGCGCTTCCCTGCGCGTCTCTACGGTAACATAAATACCTAATTAGTTCCTGTATGGATGTAAGAGTCAGTAAGTAATAAAAGGCGAGTTTAAAATACGCCGTGTACTATTACTACTACTGTTGGGTTTTAAATACAAAGTTTTATTATAGTAGATTAATCGTAACTTAACCTAAGTTACCGTTAAGTCTTGATTGATGATGCATGCATTTTGTTCTTTAGCAGTGTCCATTTCTATGTTATAATTATTAAAGAAAATTATGAAACAATAGTTAAGTACACTTTTGGAAATACGTAACATAAAAAAATTATATAAATAAAGGGACAGGCTTACGTTTGTAAGGCCTATTTAAATTTACGTTTGTAAGGTCTATTTAAATTTACGTTTGTGAGGCCTATGTAAATTTACGTTTGTGAGGCCTATTTAAATATACGTTTGTAACTTTGTAAGGTCTATTTAAAATTACGTTTGTGAGGCCTATATAATAGAGAATAAAAGAGAGATAATACTCCTAATTGCATAGTTGGAAAGTTTAAAATATTAATATACCATTTACACAGTTATTAGAGGCATGGCATACACGGAAGGATATCTGTACTAATTATTATTAAATTCGTCTAACGCTACCTGGCTTTTAAATGGTAGTTGAAGGATTAAATGTTAAAGTTCGTACATTAAATTTTAAATCGTCGACCTCATAAGAAGTTTAAGGCATTTTTAATAAGAAACGACAATGTATTTATTTGTTCTTTTAGATTTCGGGATATAAATAATATACATATTATGTGTATGCTAGGTTAATTATTATAATAGGTAAAATGAAACTACATAATTTATCATAAATCTATTTATTATTTTCAAAAAATATATGTACGAGAAACAATAAATAATTATTTAACGTTTTTCAGTTATTTTAAATCACATTTGTGAGAATGAGCATGACATTGTCGTGGCTTTGATTGCGATGTAAAAAATGAAATACTTTTGATTTGAAAGTAGAAAATGACAATTTCATGTAAAAAACATATGAGTTTGTTAGTTGTGTGACTAAACTTAAAAAATGTAAATGAAACTTCAATCTTGATAATCTTCACTGGCAAGTTGGAAACTATTTATTACAATAAAAACGTCTTTTAATAACTTACCAATTAATACTATAAAGAACTTAGATTATCGTTCTAGCAAACTTTAACGTAATAAATAAATTATTAAAAATCACAAAAAACATAAGTATAACCCTTAGTACTATTAGAATATATCGATCATACTCTTAGTGCAATCTTTAGAATTATGCGTGAATATTTTAAATTTCCTCTTATAATTTATTCATTATATCATCGTCTTAGTTAAAACTCTTTAATCACATTCATTACGCAGTTTTAGATATAGATAGATATTTTTTTATATAAAAATTCGGACATCTGTTCGTACGATATAAAAAAAGATATTTACAATTTAAAAACATTTACATACTTGTGATGTTAGTTTTTTTTACTTTATTGATTGTGACAATGTTGGTGTCTTTACTAATTATATTGTGAAAAGTAAATATAAATGAAAAAGGCGTTCACAACGCGTTTTTATAATAACTTAATTTAATGATGTTTCTAAATTGACAACTATTTTAATGCGTTAAGATATTTCCTATTTCCAAAATAATTTTTTACATACATATTCTTTATCAACTAAATAGTAATATGACTATCTAAAACTGCGCGCGCTTCCATATGTAACACTCCTAGCCTCTCAGAGACTCCTTACTTATATGTACAACGAACTACACTAATTTCGGTTTAGGCATTATAGGAGTTATTTAAACCTCGCAGTAAAGATTTGAGATCGAAAACTTGAAATTGACTGACTGACTCTTTTATCATTGATTAGAAAAAAATAATCATTAAAAACAATACATTCACTTAAATTCAATGAGAATTTTACAACTGGTGAAAAATGTTATATAAACATTTATACGTATGAAATACACAATGTCGTAATTTGGCCCCAGTTACTGACGTTTAACTTAAAAGGTTTCAAATTAATATTTAAATTTGCACAATTAATAAAAACCTTTCAATAATTTCCAATGCAGTATGACATTACAAAAATCCTTATACCATCAAAGTAAACAGCATATATAAGGCCGAGTTAAAATACTTCACTGCGTGATTCAAATTCTCACAAACGGTCATTTAGTCCGGGGGTCGATGCACTATTTGCGGTAACTTTTCACTGAAACTATCACTTTTCTCTTTCACACACACCGGCACACTGTTTTTCATCTCCTTCCCACTGTCTGCCCTACACTCTTTGTCAACATCATTTCTGACAGTTTTCGAGTCTGTATGTTTGTCTCTGTCATTACCGTTCACTTTTTCGCTCTTGTCCTTTCCGCTATCTCTGTGCTTCTCGTCTCGTTTTCTATCAAGAGAACTTCTGTGTCTGTGCTCTTTGTCCTTTCTGTCAGATTTGTGTGACTTATGCTTGGAGGAGTATCTTCTGTGATGGTCATGTTTGTCTTTCTCTTTCTCACTCCTATCTTTGTTATCGCGACTTTCACTTTTCTCTGTTCTGTCCGACTTTTCTAACCTATCCCTGTCATATTTATCGGACCGCCTCTCGGATTTCTGCTTCCGATCTCTCTCAGACTTATCTGATCTCTCTGACCTGTGTTCTTTTTCAGCCCTTGATTCAGATTTGTCTAGAGATTTATCTTTATCCAAACTTTTAGCTTCGGATTTATCAGATCTCTCTCTATCCACTCTAGATTCAATTTTCTCCGGAGTATCCTTATTTATTCTCACATCAGCAAGCTTGTCAGTAGGATCTTTATCCATTTTAAATTCAACTTTCTCTAATTTTTCGGTTTTAACCTCAACCTTTTCGACGGTTCTATCTGCTCTAATAATATCTGATTTAGGATCACGCTTTTCCGGCGTTTTCATTTCTATCTTCTCAAACTTAATTTCTCTTTCACTATTTTCTGATTTTTCTAGCTTATCCCTATCTGTTCTATTTTCAACTTTATCCACTTTATCCGATTTATCAGCGGATCTATCGGACTTTTCACTGGATCTATCAGACTTCTCGTTAGATCTATCAGACTTCTCACTGGATCTATCAGACTTGTCGGTACTTTTGTCAGATTTATCACTGGTTCTTTCTGATCTTTCAGTTCTCTCAGATCTGTCACTCGACCTGTGTTTGTCCGACTCCTTGTGCCTGTGTGCGTGCCTCTCCTTCTGTCTCTCCTCAGTCTTGTCTGTTCGTCTGTCTGTCTTGTCCTTGTCTAAACTCTTCCTATCGCTGGATATTTTAAGCGCAGTTTTCTCTTTAAATTTCGCGCTCAACGCTCTCATTTCTATGACGCCGCTTTTGTGTTTTGTAGATGACTTTTTAGGTTCTGTAATGTGAGAAACATACATTTAATTAACAAATATTAACCTTTGAGAATAATATTTTCCATCTTAAACTTTAGGGTCGTGTTTATAATTTTGGGAATCATTCAGATATTTTGAAAACGGATGTGGGTAATATTACAAGCATTTAGTTGGATTTGAACCATGGTATGTATGAAACTATGAGTGTGTTTGTTGTATTGAAACCAAGGTACATACCGGCAGGTTTATCTACGTTAGTATCGGGCGGCGGTCGCTCGTCTGCCGGCGAGGAAGCCTCGGACGAAGGGTAGTACTGCTTCAGGCGCAGGTGCCACGCTACACAAATTGATACATACATCATTTATTATTATTAAATTGTTTTATTTACTAACTTTATACATGTAGTTTTTTTAAACACTTCATACAGAACCCTTAACAAAAATTTATTATACTACAAACATAGTCTAAAGTTAGTTAAGTGTAGTGTGCTAAATACTTTTTTTGTCCAAGTTAAATTTTATATCTTTCCGAATAATTTTTTTTAACTTTCACTTCAAAGAATTAACACATTAAATAAAAAATTACATTGTTTAACACTATTTAGGTACTATTCAAATTCTCAGACATCATTATTATCAACGGCTTATTACAGTTAACACTAAATACATTTTAATTCAATTTTATATTTATTTACGATAGTTATTCTAATTATTTGTCTAGAAAAACTATTAAACATACCAATAGAGGTAACAGCGGACACAGTCCTGAACTGATGTATGATGTTTCTGGGCAAAAAGTACACGTCGTCGGAGCAGAGCGGCAGGCGCGAGTACCGCACTCCCTCTCGGCGAAGTTGGTTCAGTTTCGCTTCTTCTAGCCTGAAAACAACATATTACTGATATAATACAATAAAATCATACAACGAATATCATTTCGTACATATGTATGTTATGTTACAAACTTAAAAAAAAACATTTTTGGTATACAACCTATTATTATAGTTTATGGTTAACCATTTTTAATCTATGTAGTAGTAATCAAATAAAAATTAGTAATTCCCTTAATTGGAGAAGCAAGTCTTCCCTTTTTCTATCCTATTTAAAACCCTCCCTTAGTTTATTATATCATACTGTTGTTCATTATAATTTATATCATACATATCTTTCCAAATATTGCAGAACCAGAGGTTTTTTTCTACCTTTTTTATCCCTCCTCTAGGTCACCTCCATCCAAGTCTTATCATACGAATAGATTCAATTACACTCACCAAGTGACACACTGCGATATAGGTGGCTCATACAAATCCAGCTGTAGAAGCCGCACCAGTTTCCCAAAGTCAGCCGCGTGGAAAGCCACCACGTCCTTGGTGATACGACCGCGCTCTTGCTCGTCACCGTTGTGAATCGCTTTTAGAACTCCTGGAAATGTTTAATTAACTGTTAGAAAATTTAAATCCAACTTATAGACATTAAGTAAATTTTTTTATTGTGATATATGTATGTGTAATGTCCAATGGAATATAATTGTGTGAAAACAATTAGGTCACAATAATCATTGCATGTGGACATTTTTTTACTGGGGAAAAATCTCTGAACTATGGACACTTAAATAAGTCCATTAAAAATTTTAAACAAAACTTTTTATTCATGAAAGTGACTATTGTGTAGCAAAATAACTCATGATGGGGATCAAAATAATTAATGGGGTAATATAGGTATTGGCCATCAAGAGCTGAGTGCTCAGTTGTAGGTTCTGGGTTGTAGATGCTGGGTGGTAAGAGCCCAGTAGAAGGTAGTAGGTTCCTATTTCCTAGGTGGTAGGTGAAGAGTTTCAGGTGGTCGGGTGGTACGTGCTGGGTGGTAAATAATAAAAATAGGTGGCTACTAACCAACAGCAGCGGTTGTGATACGATCAAGCCCATGGCCCACGTGGTCTGCGTGCGCGCGCGTGCGGTCTTCGAACAAGAATTCGCGCGCTTCACTGTACCGGGGTAAGTACTGCAGGTTGCGCAGCTCGTTTATACCCGTCCTACATAAAAACATTCATATATTACCTACACATAGACACAATAACACGTGCATTAAACATGTGTCTGAAATACATAATTATGTACTACTAGCTGTTGCTCGGAACTTCGTCCCCGTCGGATCTATTTCTATTATTATGTAATAGTGAGTCAATCTTAAAAGATAGACATATACTGTCGCGGACTTTTTTTTAGATCATTTAAAGAGGAATAATTCTTTCATACATATTATTTTTGTATCTTGAACCGTTTTCGCAGCGCACGCAAAGGAAGCCCTCAAAGATGAATAATTTTACCCGTTTTTTCCACATTTTCCATTATATCTTCGCTTCTATTAGTCGCAGCGTGATGTTATATAGCCTAAAGCCTTCCTCGATAAATGGTCAATTCAATAAAAAAAGAATTTTTCAATTCGAACCAGTAGATCCTGAGATTAGCGCGTTCAAACAAACAAACAAACAAACAAACAAACTCTTCAGCTTTATATATTAGTATAGATATAGATATGTGCCATCACATTAATTCTGTTTTTGACTTTTTAATTAACCTCACTTTTCGAGATAAACTTGATACCCACGTCAATTTATATTTAACCTATTTCATAAAAAGGAGTTTTTTCAATATGACCATAATATATTATTAATTATTATTTATTTAGTGTGGTTACCATCAACTGTAGTAATTCTAGAAAAATATGTTAGGTCTCCCAGAAGCAGACAGTGTGAATTTCTAACTTCTTGTGAACACATTAAATTTGGAGAACGTTTTGAAAATGTTAACAAATTTAACGGATAGTTATCATAGCAATATGTCTGAAAATTGTTGGACATGATAAAATAAGTTGTCCACATGTGCAAAAAATTTATATCAGACAAATTAAGTGTAGCACCTTCTCTATCAGACAACTTTTCGATACACTTAAAGTGTCTGAAAACAGGTTTTTGGTAATCAAGGCAGCAATACGAAAAGTTGATAAAAGAATTATCCGTATTGCTATGATCGGTTAAATTTGTTAACATTTTCAACAATGCGCTCTGGCTATATGCTACGCGCAATTTTCACTATGAGACATATTGCTATAATACTGTCTTTTTTTTGACACAGCATAAATGGCCTCCCGCGCAATTGCTACACCTTGTTACTACACAGCTAGACGGGTTCATAATCATACAATTTAACGATTTTATAGGGTTCTTGGCGTATTGCTATGAGACATGGTTTTGGTCGTGGGCTCTCGTACTACTAGGGGTATGAATAAAACGAAACAAAAAAACTTTACATACCGTCTCTTTTTAATAGGACTTTTCCCTAGTTCCGCAGTTGGTACGAGTTGTTCTCCCGGCCTAATCCAGAGTATTGGTCCATCGTTTGATTCTTGGGGCTCCATTTCTACCGCTGACATGGGACCCCAAGGCATTGTCTATAAAAAAACAATTTAAAACTTCATCATTTTACTTTCTTCTTACCTATCATAATTTCTGAATAGGTGAATAGTTGAATAAAATGAATGAACTAAAGGAAATATTATATGTGAATATAATATTTTATATTTAATTACCAAATGTATTACTAAATGCATAACTCTATAAGAGCTAGAGCTATTTTAATATTCTTTTTACCAGATATTCCTTGAATTATAAGGATGATAGGTAGAAAGAGAAAAATATAAAATTTAAAAAATTAAAAACCCAACTGCCTAATAATAACCCTAATAGAAATAAAACTGAAAATACAAAAACAAGTACTGCAATCTGGAACTATGAAGAATAACTATCAAGGTAATTAAATAAAATATAAGTCTATAGAAACTTAGGCAGTCGGGGCCCATTATAGTATACTTAAACACCTATAATAAACATGGAAACTCACCAAGTTCAGGAACGGGCATTCGGCTAGCATAGTAAGCATGTCCGGGAAATATCCTCCCACTTCTTCATGGACCGTCCCTACTAGCGATATCTGATGAAGGGGTCCACTGCGAAATGTACCCGCTGCGTACGTTTGTTGTACCTAGAAAAGAAAAATAGTTTTATTAGGTTAAGTTATTATTAATAAGTAAATAAAAAAATGCCTATTGTGTAATATGTTAGTTTAATGATGATTCCTGTATATGTAAATTGATTTCATAAAATCTTGCCATTAATAGAAATTATGTTAAAAGTAGTACCTAATACTGAGCCTTGAGGTACACCAGAGACTATTTTGGATGCAAATCTTTAAATACCATGTTTTATGTGTATTCATTATTTTTAATTATTTTATAAATGAAATTTATAACACAGATTTACCAGGAGTTTTGACAAAATATTTTACTTCCAACAACAAATTTCTTGTCACACTGTATCAAAAGCTTTTACCAATTTTTTTTTATTTGAATAACAAATTTACCTGTTGATAATATCTGCTAATAGTTGTAGTTTCTATATCGGAGGCTCGTGCTAGGACCCCTGCTTTCACTGTGAGTGTTGGATATCTCTCTGATAAATACTTTAACAGGCATGGAAGTCTTGCTGCCGCTCCTCGAACCACTCCACAAACGAAGTTGGCCCAACCTTCACTGTCTTCGGAGAAAACGAGCTGGAAGTAAGATAATTATGTATATAGTAAAATAAAATGATCTTTGTATGTTGAAATTAATATCACAGTTAAATTTTAAATATCTCTAAATGTATAGGAAATGTATGTATTGTAATCATGTTATTGCAGCGGATTTGTCGTTGCCACTGTATAACCTGTGTTTAAAGACTTTCATAAGTAAAGCACTATATTGTAATCTGTCAATAATTTGATATAAATAATGTTAGAATTAAGACTACCTCGAACCGAGTGCTTCCTTTTGAACATTTTGATATTCTGAGATATGTATAATGCAAAACTTATGAAATTTGTTAGCGGTTAGAAATATTTACCTTAAGAAATTCCTTGGCCAGTGTTTGCTGCTGAGTTGGACTGAGCATGTCCACGTCATTCTGGTGGAGATAAACCACGCTGGCACCGCCGTTGGGGTGTGTTTCTACTCGCATTAATCTGAAAGAATTTAATTCATGGTTACTTTAAGGTACAAGGTTTAGAAATACAGCGCCATCTAGTTATCTATGTGCTATGCGAGCAAGTGTCATGGCAACTAGGAAAAGTACAATACATATAATCCACATCAGAAGCCCGAATTTGCACAGATAGCAGTTAAAATGTATCATTTTCTTTCAGACATTCTACAGAATATTAATAATAATTATTATTATTTACAGCTCTCTTTCTATACTCTTAGGGTTATGCAATGTATTTTTGACTGTTAAATTCTGGATAAAGATAAAGTGGCTCTCTTTAAGCCTTATAATGAAGCTCTATGACACTCATGCACCTTTAAGAGCAGTTAAAATTAAACATCTTCCGGCACCGTGGCTAACTAGTGATTTAAAATCATTACTTAACAAAAAAGCTAATCTAAAAACTAAGTACAAGCTGAACCCTTCTCCGCGTAATCTAGAAATGTTTAAAAAATGAGAAACCGTTGTAATACGGCTTGTAGGGATGCACAGAGACGACATATTCACTCATCTATAGAAAATGGAGATACCGGAAAAATTTGGAGATTTTTAAAGACATTAGGTATAGGTAACAGCACAAGTAATTCTCTACCTCCAGAGCTATGCCTCGACTCACTAAACACTCATTTTACCGCTAATTCTAAACCATTTGATAGTAACAAGAAATCTAGTACTTTAAATTTTCTTTCTTCATCCTTTCATCCCTTAAATTCTCCTATCTTTACATTTAAAACATTTGCTGAGTGTGAAGTAAAAAAATGTGTTCAACAAGTTTCTTCGAGTGCCGTTGGTAATGATAATATTAGTCGCAGTATGATTCTTCCAGTTTTAGATATTATTTCTCCTATTATAACCCACCTTTTTAACTATTCGGTTTCCACGGGCATTTTTCCGCAGGTTTGGAAAAATGCTAATGTTATTCCAATCCCTAAAAATAGCAACCCTCTCTCCTTTTCCCATTATAGACCTATCTCTATTCTTCCTTTTCTGTCAAAAATTTTAGAGCGTCTTATTCACCAGCAACTTAGCTTCTTTTTAAACAAAAACTCTCTTCTCTGTCCTTTTCAATCCGGGTTTCGGCCTGGCCACAGTACGACTACGGCTCTCTTGAAAATTACCGATGATATTAGATGGGGTATGGATAATAAATTGCTCACAGTCCTCACGCTCCTGGATTTTAGCAATGCATTCAACACGGTAGACTTTGATGTTCTATTAGCCGTTCTCCACACTTTAAACTTATCTCCTTCAGCTATCATTTGGTTTAGCAGCTATCTCCAGGGTCGCCAGCAACGCGTTTTAAGCGATAAAATTTCATCTGCCTGGCGCAGTAATACTGCTGGCGTACCACAAGGCGGTGTTCTCTCACCTCTTCTCTTTACCATCTTTATCAATACCCTAACTTCCAATTTATCCTCTTCTTTCCATCTTTTTGCTGATGACCTTCAAGTTTATTCCCAAGCTTCTCTTGATGATCTCTACACCGCTGTCGGAAAAGTAAATATAGACCTAGAAATTATTTCTGAGTGGAGTATAAACTATGGTCTTCATTTAAATCCAATTAAATCCCAAGCCATTGTTGTAGGTAGCCACAGCCTCATAAATAGGATAAATTGGACTAATATCCCTCCCATTTTAGTTGATGGTGTTGTGGTTCCATATAGTAAAACTGTTAAAAGCCTCGGTCTTCATATTGACCAATCATTGACATGGCACGCTCATATTAATTATATAAGCAAAAGATTCTTTGCTGCAGCAGCAGGCCTGCGGAGATTACGTAACTTTTTGCCAATTTCTACCAAAATTATGTTAGCTCAATCCTTATTGCTTCCTATTTTAGACTACGCTGATGTTTGTTTTTCCAATCTCTCGCAAGATCAGCTAAATAAATTAGAGCGCTTACAAAACTATGCCATACGGTTCATTTTTGGCTTAAGGAAATTTGACCATGTTTCTACTTTCCGGTCTAAATTGAATTGGCTGCCTATTCGTATGCGTCGGAATATGCATGTGCTCACTCTATTGTACAACATATTATTCACCCCTACTTTCCCCCCTTATTTAAAAAGTAAGTTTAAGTTTCTATCAGCAACAAGTTTAAATCTTCGATCTAATGAAAATCTTACTTTACGTATTCCTTCTCACTCTTCCAGATTTTATAACGCTTCCGTATCGGTTAAAGCTGTTCAATTGTGGAACGCTTTACCGGTACATATACGGAAAACGCAAAGTCTGTCTTCTTTTAAAGCTCATCTAAAAAGTCACTACCATCATTCTAATATTACTTAAGTCTAAGTTTAACTAACGATTCTTTTTATTATTTTCCTATTTTGTGTAAAGATTTTATTTTAGTGTGTGTGTTTATTTTATTTATTTTTTTTTTGTATACACTGCCTTATTACTTTCATGTACTTCTTTATTAAAGGTCGCTTGGAAGAGATCGCTGCCAAGCGATAAAGCCGCCATTTGTATGTATATTTCTTCTTTTCATGTATCTTGTGTTGTATTTCTTTTAATGTGTATACAATAAAGTGTGTAAATAAATAAATAAATAAATAATAATAAAAATAAAGATTATTTCTTTTTCATCAACATGAGTGTTAATAGCTCATATTGTTAGTGTCCATGTGAATGTTTTCCCTGGCAACCCTGTCTGTGTTATACTGACCTATGATACTTGAGCTCCTTAAGGTCCAGCGAGTGTGTGAGCGGTCCCCAGGCGGGCGCGCGGTCGCGGCGGCACTGCACCCCGATGGAGCAGCGTTTCACGCGCGCGCGCCGCCGGCACTGCTGGCACGAGTGCCGCGACGAATGCGATCTGAACGGCAGTCATTTTAAATTATATTTTTTTTTATAACCATACTTTTATAACATTTTTTATGAGATTATGCAAACGAACAGGCGAGGCACCCGATGGAAAGTGTTCATCGCCGCCCATGAACACTCGCAGAGATTGAGAGCTCTGGAGTGGGTTGCCGACCTTTTAAAATTATATGTATAGTAGTAATGTTTATTAATTTTTAATTATCTATATTAATATACTATCAAACATCCCCGGTTTTGCACCGGTATGGCAATATTTTTCACTTCACTTACATTGACTAGTTTTTATCACATAGCTGAACATATAACTTCGAACAATTACATGATCATAAAGATGAGCATATAATTGTGATATGTTCACATGTCATAACTATATGCTCATATTTATTATATCCCTATGCTGAATTTTATAAGAATCTGTCCAGTACTTTTGGAGCCTATTCAATACAAATATATAATAGACTAGCAGCCCGCCCCGGCTCAGCACGGGTATTTTAGAGTATTACAACGGTTACATAATAGGAACACTTTTATATTACGCGATATCAGAGCTTACGCATATAGTATATTACTCATAGATCTAAACTCCCCTCCCGCACGCGCACCCTCGCCTTGGTGACGCTCACTTCGCAACGGGCCGTGCAGCAGAAATCGTGATATTTTAATTTCGCCATAACTTCGAAACTAAACATCCAATTTTAATCATTCAAAGACCAAATATCATTTACATTAACTGTACTTAATGATGAAATAAATTATTTTGATAAGGATTAATAGAATGAGTAAAATAAATGCGTTTAAAAGTAGTCCAAAAAAATTCAAGATTTTTGATTTAAAAAATGGTTGTTGTGCCTCACTCGACATAGATAGG
>JADANM010005856.1:5158170-5171798 GCA_026213755.1 Eurema hecabe | reverse complement strand
GAATTTTAGGTATAGGTATATGTATTGCGTAATTAGAACTTCGTCATATTAAATATAATATTACTACTGATTAGTTATAAGTTTGCAAATAACAGTAATTTATTCAAATTCTCTAAGTTTTGCTGTAGTGTTATTAAGTAGCATGGAATTAACTTCTTAGCGTTTTTAGAAGTCGATTTTATAATAAAAAACCTTAAATACAATACCTTTAATAACATATCCAAAATAAAAGACATTTCAGTCGAAAATTAGACACGCTTTTTTGCATGACTGCTCGAAAATAGGGTTATATAAATGTTTTACGGAAGTATAGTCACCTGTCGAACCAGGTGAATCGTTCGTGATACGGCAAGTTGAAAGGCTTTGTTATATTTTAAAATGTATGCCTATTGATATCAGAACAATCGGTAATCGAATTATGTACTTCATTCAATAACTGTAACATTCGGCTTCGCATACATAACCATACCCAAGTAGGTATTTTAAAAAAATCTCAAACTATTTTTTTCGTTGGAAGGCGTTAGTAATATAATAAGCCTTTATTTAGTCAATGACGTACCAAAGTTGACACTAAATAAAAATTCCGGGTAAAGACCTTCTCCAGTTTTTCTATTTCATTTCCTTCTACTATTAATGTAATTATCCGCCGATGAGATGCAGCCTTCTCCTGCCACTTCTGCTATATCATCTAGGGAGCTTTTGGTCGCTGAGTATACGATTTGGCAGACTGTTTTTCAAAGTCGGACAGCGTCAATGAGTTTTAAATTATCATTGCATGGAAATGTACTCATTTTAAAACAAGGCAAATACGTTATTGAGTTGAAATTGGGTGAAGCCTCTAGTACGTTGTAAGCAGATTACCTTAACGACGATGGAGAGGCAGGCGACCTGCTGCGGGTGCAGCGCGGGGCGCTCCTGCAGCCAGTTGCCGATCAGCGTCATCTGCCCGCCGTACCACTGCTCGAACAGCTGCAGGATCCACAGCTCGTCTGTCACCTGCAAAAAAGCACCTTCATCAAACTCTTCCAAGTTCTAAGTGGACAATCAACATACTCTTCTCCAAACTGGTCTACTTTTGAATCATCATGGTGTTAGAAATCAATTAATTATCTATTTACAGAGCTGTCATCTGACATCACCTTCATCAAACTCTTATTGCAACTGGTCTTGTTTGAATCGTCATGGTATCGAATGACAAAGCAATAATCTAAGTATTGGTAGTTTAAAGTGCATTTTATTTACAAAAAGAGACTAATTCTTTATAGTTCTTTAAAATACCTAGTTAATAGAGTTGGTACCCCAACCGTGGAATCCGTTTAAAAATGAATTTTAGGACGATTGTAGAGAAATTTAATTAGAATTGTGTTTAGCCCAAAAGTTGGAATTGACATTAAATATTAAGCCATACGTATTTGATATTCCTTATGAATAATGAAGCAACGTTTAAATCTTTTACTAAAACTATATCAATCAGTGCATATAAATTACCTTCGATCTGATCTGGTCCATGGAGTTTCTCATAAAGTTCACGTATCCTTGTCCAATGTCCTTCCCGGAGCCAGAGACGTTGGCAATAGTGAGGATGGAACCAATTAAACTGGAAGATCATGATTATTTACGTCACACATATTCTTTTAGGTAAATGTTACTTATTATAATACTAAAAAAAAATTAACATTGTAACATATTTTATTATGGAATAGTGTTTCATCAAGACATGAAGCTACCCACTTTCAAATTAAAGGGGCGAACGATTACGCAATGATAAATGATACATTCCTGCAATTTTTAAGTACTTTGGATTATAGTGCATATCCCCATAGACCTCATAAACTAAAATCAACCATAACTGCATGTTAGCTATTTTAGCATTCTGACGATCGCTTCGTAGATAACAATTTACAGGATGATACCTGCCTCCCCCTAGATCACATACAAAGGTTGTTATCATCTACAATTACTTAGACATTACCTGCCCTCATCGAAGCGAGCGATTTTAGCGAGCGTAGCCTCTAGAACAGCAGACAGTCTCGTGGTCATGCCGGTCGCCATCGCGTGCAGACAGGTCTCGATCTGGGCATCCATTTTAGCATGGTACTGGTACTGTGAGAGAGTGTGTTAACATTTTATGTGTTGTACTGCTACCCGTCCTGTTCTGTGTTCAATGCTTGTTGTGTTCCAACAACCGGAGTAGAGTTGCCAACTGCGCTAGCAAGCTATTTGAAACTACTTTTTTGATAGCTATGAGTACATACTACTCGGTCGTCTACTAAATGTCTAGGGTAAGCGTTGTTTTACTGTTTTGTCTAAAATGCAGATGTATAATAAATGTTTTCGTAGAAACGATTGATATGATTACTTACGCGTAATAGCAATTTTAGCAGGTATGATTTAAGCTTTCGTTTTAATTAATATCAAGTTTATAAAACTATTACAGTTCTTTTACACTCCATACTTAATTGAATTTTCTCTTTACACTTATTTCTGAAAATAAATGGATGCTTTTGTTAAAATACTTTATTTTTAAAAAGCCAAAATAAGGAAACTCATTTTGTCCCATAGAGAAACAAAATTAATATTTTACACTTTATATTTGAGGGTAGTTTGAGAAATATTTTTTTAATGTTGGCAACCCTAAGCTACATGTATGTAAAGCGTTAATGTGGAGTAATGGCTATTAGCGGTAGCAGTATGTGTAAAGCCAATTGATGTTCAGTAAATTTTGACCAGCTCCAATTGTATGTATGTTTTTAAAATGTTAACAACTGCCCATGATGATGGCTTAATGGTGATGAACGATTGGTTAGTGATGACGTTAGCTTAACTAATAACCTCGAAACGTAGATTGGTAAAAAAATTGGACTGATTTTTAACACTATTTTTATAGCGAAATATTCGACAAAATTGTTCGCAGTTAGAATTAAAAGTACTCGTAACTATCATTATATTTGAAAACATTGGTGCTTTTTTCATAGTCTTTAAATAATTAACAATTCTAATTAATTGCCTGGTAAAAATATCAAAGAATTTTAACTCTTAGTTATTTTACTTTAAATATTTCCACATTACATTAAATGTACCAAACTCAAATAATAATAATAAGCATATCCGTCAATCTAAGTTTCTTTTGAGGCACAAGCTTAATCTGGCAAACAAAAGATTCTAAACTACGTACAATATCGACTCCTTCCACGGCGCAGAGCTTTAAGGCTTGGTTCTTGGCGTCCAAAGCCACGTTGACCATCGCGCAGATCTCCGCTGGGATGATGTAGTCCGTCGACATGAAGGTCACACTCTTCTTTAACCAGGACTGAAAGATTGGGCAAAGTAACATGTATATGGATTCAACAAGGCTACATGAAGAAGGTAGGTTCCTCATGATATGACAAAACTGGTAAGCAGGGAAAAAGTCTTGATTATTATTGGATTTACTTTTAGTATTTGCAATTAATTCTACCCACCCTTTTGTGAACTAATTTTATTGCTGTAAAACGAAAGGAAAGTAGAGGACACAAAACTACAATAAATACTTTTGGGATTTTTTTCCAGGAGTCTATAGTGTACACGACATTGAAATTCATCGAACCATCGGGGTTCAGTTCCGCCAGTCAGTGGTTCCACTGGTCGCCCTCCCTTTGATTAAGAAGTAGATTACATCCGCCTTCTTCTTCAGAAAGCAAGGTTCTGGGCAAAAGAGGCATGCGTTGTCATTGTCTGTACTCTATTGACTCATATCTTTACCTGGAAAGCAGCTTCCGTTTTCTGTATGCACGTCTCCATCATGTCACTGGCCATTAGCTTCAGCCGCTGCTCCAGGTGTGACCGGAACTCCGGTTCCGGCCAATGCAGGTCTCGTATGAAGCTCTGCAGGGCATCCAACTTCCAGAATAACTCTTCGCTTGTTGCACAGCCATTCCTGTAATGGATGATATCAAGTTGAGACTTAAGCCAGAAAAGCAAGTAAAAAATATATTTAATTGCGTAAAATACTTCTCACTTTATGTGCTTAGTATAAGTTAGTCTTTATTTATATATTTAATTGAAAATTATGGAGTTCAGTCAGTCTCGACACGGCTGGAACAACTAGTGCCCGTGTAATGAATGCAATAGGAAAGTGATTAATCTTTTATTGCTAGAATAACTCTATCATCTTCACCCCAAGAGAAATCTTTCGTAATACAAATAATAAAAAGTTAGTATTGAAAAAAATCTTCATTTACTTCTGACTGATTTTACGTATCCTCACTTTACTATAACCAGTTTCTAGAAAGATGTTGTAGCTTACCCCTTAATTTCCCAACGTTCCTTTTCAAATCCCTTATGTAAGGATTGCGATATGGAGGATTCCATGAGGTCCACATAGCGCACAACCAGGGGAGCGAACGTATCCCGCAAATGCTCGTGGAAACGACCATTCCTTAAGGTTTCTGTGCAAAAATTAGTTCTTTATTCACCTGTCCAATAAGTGGTAACTGATGACTCTAAGTTAGCATTTTACTGAAAAGCGTCATGAGGAAAAAATTAAATCGGTACTTCATTTTCGAGAGGAGTGTTTTTGTAATTTTGGAAACATTAATTAGGTATGGGTTTTTTAATTTCAGTAATTTTGTGATTGCCAATTGTCTCTCTTTACTAAGATTTTAGATTTTAGATAGACTTTTAGATGAGATAGAGCAATCAATTGGTTGAGTATAGACTCAATAGGGGGACATAGGGGCATCGCTGTTTATTGACACTAACGAGTTTTAATTGATTACTAGACTTCTAGCGTAATTGATAACAGATAATTTGGAGTAATTGTGAAGGAGAAAATTAAACTAAAAATCTGTATATCTAAATAAAAAATAAATAAAATAATGGTAAGCGTTCAAAGGAAGTTTTCAAAATTATAGACTTCGCTAAAGAGCATTTATTAAGTAAATTTTTCAACACCAACAAAAGTGTTCCTACAATCTCAAAAGTGCGTTCTAATCCAAAACCATTACTAATTTTGTTATTCTGATTGTGCAACTATAAACCATCTATGTGCTTTAAGTTTATTAATTTCTTTATCTAATTACTACTGTATCTAAAGTCCAGAATTTCCTATAACTGTATCATCTATAATCTTTCAAACAACCTCAAAATGGTCTATGCCTCTAGCTACAAAGACTTCCATTATCCAAACGACCTTGCCTTTCATCTTACCATCGGAGCGCAAATAGTCATTAAGGATTTGGAACAACGGGAAGGAATCCCAGGTGTCTGGAGGCTGTTCAGCCAAAACCCTGTCCATGTCTACCGCGAACAGCGCCCAGAAGATTTCCGCGTGCTCTGTCAGCAGGTCCGAGAACCACGCGAACGCCTAGAAGCAAATTTGGGGTAAAATCTCCGTATGTTCTGAAGATTAGAACCTTCCAGAACTATAGATGCTTTGTTTTTTCTAGGTTATGGTATGGTTTCGTTAAAAGTTCTGGAATTCACAGTTTACGACTAATGGATGCAGAATTTGGTATAATATGAATCGTATGCTTCTTTAGAATTTAATGTTGAACTGTTTTCAGGTTGATGTGATAATTAATTATTTATATGGAATATGATAATTTAAGAAAATCAGGTTGTATAAACTGTGGCAACTAGGCGGTTAGTCTTTCTGCATTAGCGAATTTTGAAAATGGTGACTTGGTGATTATCATTCTTTTGTTATGTTATGTTATCTTGGAAAAACGTGTTGATTGAAAAAATATATCTATAGTGTATGGTGACTTACAATCTTTTGTTATTAATGGTTTAATCAACATTATTGCATCTGGTATACAAAATGTTATATCAATATTCTAGAGAACACGCCGTCAATATATAATGCACATCGACTATTAGAAAGAGACCACCCAATAATTTTGGCTTTTTAGAACGTCTCTCTTTCGCTCTCTAGACTAACTGTCCAGTATCTTTTGAGCTAGGATTCACAAACATCGTAATATACAACGTTACTGTGCGAAAGAGATAGCGCTATAAGGACCCCAAATTAATCGACAGTCTCGTCCATTATATATTGCTGAGTTCCTAAAACTATCAACTCTAAGAAAACTTTTATTCTGGTTATATTAATTTAAAAGATCATTTTAAGCGAATGTGCTAAAGACGAAAGAGTCATGCATTTATTAGATTTTTCAATATTGAGTGAATTATTTGTATGTGCGCAAATTGTTATTTTTCTAAAGCTCTAGTTCAAAGCATAGTGTTTAAATGTGTTTAAACGCCTAATTTGCTAACACTTTTCATTTCAGACGTAAAAATCGCGCCAATCGGAGTTTTACAGCAATTGTTGAAATAATTTTGTCATGCCTTGAATGAAAAGTTCTATTCGTTTGGAATTCGGTATTTATTCTTAGCTAAAAACTTATTAATACATTGTTAAATAAAAAAGAAAGTAGGTATTAATAAAATATTACCTTCTAAAATATTTTTGATAGAATCTTAAGCAATAAAACTGTATGGTAGATAATCACGAATACACTAAAAATATATTACTTATACAATATACCTACCTACTTATGGTAATCTATCTCAATATTGGTATATAAATTAATAATGCTAGTTTTCCAATTATAGCACTAGAGCATATTGTGCGGCATAATGCATAACGTTGAATGTTACAACTACAACAACGCTTCGCATTTGGCGAGCACTCTCAGACTAAATCTAGTTCACGTTCCAGTTGCCTTCAGCATAATTCGGCATTGTGCTCCACTAAGTCGCACTTTGCTCCTTAATTGGAAAACTACGAATGTTTAATATAAGCTACGATAGTTTTTAACTAATAAAAAAGTAAACTAAATAAAAAAGAATAAATACCGAAGGTCGTAACTATACTTTGCAGTGAGATCTGTATTCACTGCTTTTCAATGAAACAGTCTTGCATGTTCAAATCATGCAGTGGTCTATTAGCTAAGCCGGAAGCGAGCTTCACCACAGAGCTAAAAATGATTATGTATCTGTGGACTGTGACCCAACCATAGTGAAAATGATTTTATCTGTGAACGTTAGTTAGCCGAGCATTCAAAGTAGTTACATTTTGTTGACCGGTTGATTCCGATTTTGCGTTATAAACCTGCGAAGAAACAAAAAGTAAGACAGAAGTGAAATATAAGTAGGACTCACATGTCGTGGAGCGAATTTGTATACATGGTCGTGGCAACACTTTCTTGACATATGTCAAATGTCTGCTTGACAGGCTTTGACAGACGGAGTTGTCAGAGGTGAATTAACATTCAATTTAAGTTTTATTTGTTTTGTTTTTAAATTATCAGTTTCATAATCTCGGACACTAAGAATTGTACATTGACTGTTGAAAAGAGAACAACCGATGTTGGTTATTATAACTTAAAATAGTGTTATCTCTTTTTCGCGACCCAAAGAGTTTTCAGCACAATGTTCATTAGAAAACGATTGACATTTACGTCAAATAACGATTATGCAAAAGAGACAGCGCTCTATGAAATCAAAAATAGGGGACGGTCTCTTTCCAATAGTCAATATAATATTTCTCGCCGGGCCGCCCGGGTATACAAATTCACTCGAATGACAAAGCGACACGAAACACAGACATTTTTTACAATAAACATTGACACTAAATAGTTTTATCTATTATATTGCACGGTTTTCACTATCCATAATAAGACTGCGTGTTTTAGCTGAAAATATAGTTAATTTATCTAATAATACCTATTTTATAAGTAAGTCTAAGTTATTATAAGTTAATTAGCTGGGAGTTTAGAAGCTTAAATTTATACATTAAAATTATCCATATGATTGTGTAATATTTTCAGCCATTTTTAAAATTACTAAGTGTAAGAAGACAGGGTGCTAGACTAATCATTAAATGGCAAATTTTAAGTATTATAAATTGAAATACTACAAAAAACTAACCTCTTTATTTACGAATAACTTAGAATTTACCATTTAAGAAGTAAATCTACAATATTACACGTTAAATTTTAAATTTGTTTTACCTTTACAAATATTTCTTTTATCTTTCTTAATATCATTGCAAATCTTAACATTAAAAAGATATCAAGTATAATATTATATATTTACATTATATTCTTGTAAGTATTAACTACGCCATGATGACGCAAAAACTGAAAGTACTCTCATAAAATGACATAGTAAAAACTAAAATTGTAGCAAGTAAACTCAGTCTTATTTTAAAGTGCGACTTATTCCAAGTTTAGAAGCTTTGTTAAAAAATGTCTAATTAAAAAGGCGTACTATACATTAAATGAATATATTGAAGACAAAAACCTTTGGAGTGATAATTCTGGAGGGATAACGCTCGTGGGACGGGGACCTTTTTCATATATAAATATTATAATAGTCGAGTTTTTGTTTATATTTAAAATTGTATGTTCTTATTTTAAAAAGAGCGACTATCAGAGTTTCTTGCCGGTTCTTTTTGTAGAAACTGCCTTCCGAGCCGGTGGTAAATGTTTTGTAATACGAGTACCATGACGATTCAAAAGTGTTACTTTATATAGCCTAATTGAATAAAGATACTTTTGACTTTGACTTGGACAGAGTACAGACGTCTCGTACGCCCGCTCTGTTTATCTATCTATTTACAAATTTATTCATTATAAGACAGGGGTCTTTAGTTTGAAAAGAGACAGCACAATATATTTCATATAATAAGCCGTTTTTCTTTTTTTAATATTTTTTATTTAAGGTAATTAAATTTGCTTAAGATGACATTTCAATACCAGATTATTATTAATTATGTCCTATAAGAAATATAATTTTTATTTTTTATGTGGATATTCTAGTCATAAGTAGCCATATCCTATAGTCCTTGTGTCATCATGGGTCTATACTACACATTGAATAGCTTCCCTACTAGTTATGTGGTTACTACCTCAGCGTAATGTTCTTCGTTCTGTTGCAAGAGGTCCACGCAGAGTTCCGCGAGACGAATGAGGTCCTCCAACTTCTTGGCTGGAGTCACCATTGTGTCTCCGCGAAGGTCCTCTGACATGAAAATTAATGTTTTTGGGTGAACAGCAAATTGACTTTAGTTGGAATAATAATTGATTGATCGTTTTTAGTGCTCCTCACTTCTGAATATATTATGTCTTAATTGCGAATTGTGAAGTTGTTGAAGTCTTGTTATTTATTATTAAAAAAAAATACTGAAAATTTATTTTTTCTTTCCAAACCTCCCATCAGTTTTTTGGTAACGGAACCATAGCCGTACTTAGCGTGTGTCATTGTTCAAAAGGCAATTTTTTCTAGTCTTCTTTAATATATAACAAATAATATATAATCTCTATATAATAATAATATTTGAAATCGGTTTCAACTATCATGGACTTAACGTTCGTTTTTATAAAGGTAACTACAGGGTCTTTACCTTCAATATTGGCCTTCTGACTGAGAGTGGTATAGTTGAGCAGCGCGGCGTTCTCCAAGCAGTTTTGTATCATCGCGCGAACGTCCTCGGGGGCAACCGGCGTCACCACGTCCTTCATCAGCACTCGCTCCAGAAGGGATAGTGTCGCCTTAAAGACAATATACTTGTTTTTTTTTTATAGTGCAATAGGCGAGCGCTTGACCACAGGTCGCCTGATGGTAAGCGACGCTGCGGTCGAAGATGTAGCGCGCTCGCCTAGAAGGAACCAGTTCACTCAAGTTCACTTGTGTTTATTATGTAATGAAAGGTTTATTGTTTAGTCAAATATACTTCAAACTGTTGTTCATAGTATTTGAAATTAATTCATGTGTCATTTATATCAGAGTGTAATTTGACCAAGCCCCCTAAGTAGATTTAAATTTTGAAACTATGGTTGTGTTGGAGAGTTTTGTGCTGGTTATGATGTGGTAGTGAGTAATATGTGGTGGTGGAAATTGTAAATGGTTTGGTGGAATACTGCGCCTTATTGGGAATTATTATAAATAAATCTACTTATTAAATAACTGGAAAGGAAGCAGAAACAGTTTAATGCATTAATAAAGAATAAAACTAATTTCCCACGCACCTTCAAAGCGCCCTCGGGGCGTCCGAACGGAAAGGCGTATCTAAAGTTAGTGATCTGATGCTGCAGCAGCGCCTTCAGCCGTTCCTTGATGTCAGCGAATTTCTCCTTCTCCTGGACTGTGATGCTGCCCACTCCGTCTGGCCTGCCAGGCAACGTGGCCGTACTGTGAAAGGCTTGCTGAGCTTACTCTAGTAGGGCACAAGCAGGCAGGGAAAGAAAATTGCAGTACCCTCCCCTTATGAAAAACAAGTCTTACTTCAGGAATGTGGAATATGATGTTTTTTTTCTAGTCAAACACAACAGTATCTTTTGCCTTTTGCATATACACATAGATATAGTTGGTACTATATCCCTGACCATAAGACCAGATACTTTGAAGCATATGACCTTTTTCTGATAAAACTTCGCTTGTATCATTTTAACTTCCTGGCTTTAGTAACATTTTATGTCGCATATACTGCAATTCCCTTAACATCAGGCAGAGATTAGTATGCAAAGGATGTTAGAACACATTAAGCACATAACACAGATTGAGTGCAAAGACCATAGTGTTAAAAAGGACAAAGTTTAACATTCAATCTTGCTTTAGTACACAGATAATTATATAAAGAATTAGAAGCTACAAACTGTATTGAAAATCAATTAAAAGTGTCTGAGATAATTTCAATACTGTTTACAACATACAATTTCTATCAGACAAAAAGTGGATCCAGGTAAAGATTGATTATAAGGGTACAGTTATTTGCCAGCGGAGAAGAATGTTTCAAATTTCATAGTCGGGCACACTCATGCTTTCTAAGAAGACACAGAGATGCACATTTATAAAAAAATACAGTTTAGCTTAAATTTGATGATCATTTTATCAAAATTTTGTTTTTAATGGTTATCTTACTCATGTTCAGTAATATTATCTAATTATAACTGTAAAATATCAATTTAGTCATCTAATTCCACCAATTGATGCCTTTATCAGGGAATGGTGTTTTCTTTCTCCATACATCGTATTAAATTTAACATTGTATTTGTAATTGAGCTTAAACCGAGTTCATCCAGTGATTTGTTTTTTTTTTCATTTCGTGCTATTTTTGTACATTCCAGGCATTTCATGTTCAAAATAAAGATACATCTACCTATCAAATTTGTTTTAACACCTTGGTTTGAAATTACCAGCCCAATACATATCGAGTCTGACATAACCCGTCCACCTCCCCATGGTGGGCAGGTATCCGTATATAGGATTTTCCCCCTGGGAAAAAAAAGACCACGACATATCGAGTCAGAAGTCATAAGGGTGGTCGCGAGTGAGGCGCACAGTTACCTGTTGCCGTGCACGTGGCTGGCGCAGAACGCGAAGGAGTAGTGCATTAGCGTGGGGTCCACCATCTGCGTGGCGCTGTCGGCCACGTCCAGCAGGCCGGCCAGGTAGCACAGGTGGCGGAAGCAGCCGCGCACGCCGTAGCGCGCGCAGTACTCGTCCAGCACGAACACTTGCCCCGGCGAGAACCAGCCCTGGACACGCGCACCCATACTTGTATAGTAACCGTCACGAATGTTTAGCGATTGACGAGAATAGCTGCGCATCGGTAGAATCGCGCTCGTTGGTGCGAGAAAGACAACACGACTGGGACAACCAATCAACGCTCGCGCACCCGACGATCACGCGCCCCGCGGGCCACGCCGTCCCCTCGATACCTTATTTTTGACCTCTGCGCAGGTTTCGTTCACCCCTAAAGGTAATTGACGGTTACTATACACTGTTACCGTTTCTTATGTTGGTGCATGGAGCTACTTGATTTAGTTGTTCCATTTATACCTTCAGTTTTGCTCCACCATCGACCACGTATAACGAATTCTAATGGTCCGTATTGTTACGTCTTAAGTGTTATTCTGCTTTTAATAATATAATTAAGACCGATTCGGGCGTTGTGCAGTTAAAACAGATGTGTTCTGATATAAAAGCTTTGTGTTATTCCAATCATTGTAGAACGCAATCTCGAGCAGATAGACGACGATGATATTAATTTTAAAAATTAATCTTGACTTACCAATGAGCAATAAGGATCCTGTAAGCGATACTTCAAAGTGAGAGACTGTAGGATGGAAAACAGTTGATGATGGTCGAACTGGCAAGGATCCGCCTGGATGTAATCTTCCATACCATGTTTACGGGCTTTGTCGGCATCTGGGAAAAGTTTAAAAAAGATCCTAATATTTTGCTACACCGTAGTATGTAATCCGGTAATATAAAATTGCAAGTGTTGTGATGTGTCGTTGCACCATAAGTTGTGATCTCGAAATCGATTGGAAAAATAAAATTCACATGAATTTTTAAGTATAGTTGCTATGTATTTGACAATACCATTTGTTGTTTATCTAGAGGTAGTTTATCATCTTATCTTTCCCTTATTTTGAATCCATATTTAATGCATCTGCAACGTCATTCTGCTCTTTCTCACAATTGATCTCTAGATTAAGGAGGACGAAATCTCCTCAAGTTGTTTCGGGATAAACATGCCTAGAATGCCCACAAACGGCCCATTACGATCGGAAGTATTTTTTTTTATAGAATAAGGGGCAAACGATCAAGCGCGTCACCAGATGTTAAGGGATCAGCGCCGCCCATGAGCACTCGCGTTGCCACGAGTGTGTTGCCGGCGTTTTAAGGATAGGTACACTTTTTTTTGAAGGTCCCTTAGTCGTATTTCGGGAACACAGTATTTAATCATTTAATCATTTAAACATTAACATTAAACATCAGATATAATTGTGGTCACCCGACTACTGAACTAGTAAAAATACTGTATCTCAGCAGTCGGGTCCACCCTATTAGCAAGTTCAGCTTACAATATTAATACAACATTATAAAAATTGAATAAAATTAAGAGCGATCAAATTACAATTTAATGTGATGGCAGGAAAAGTGTGAGTGAGTGTGTTAGTGTGTGAGTATGTGTGTACCTGTGTGGATATGTGTGAGTGTGTGGGTGTGATAGGGTCAGATAATAAAGAAATTAAGCAATAAAAACAATTGATCTGTTAGATATGACAAGTTTTTTTTTATGCGATGAAGTAGGGAGACGAGCCGGACGTACTCCTGATGTTAAGAGAAATGCCAGCCCATAACCAATGCAGTGCTACTCAGAACTTTGCTCCGGGTAGGGGAGCACTATATTGACGCTCCCCACTTTGAGTCACAAGATGTTAAGACTCATTGGCCCAGTAATTACGCTGGCTACAGTGCCCTTCAGACCGGAGCACAGTGACATTCGCACATCACTGTTCAGGTGGTAGAATGTCTGGCACTGTGGGGGTACCCACCCAGTCGGTCTCCTGCGAAAGAGACCTACCCCCGGTAAATTACATATTAAATACTACATATTAAATATTACATATTACATATTAGACTGGAAATCATGGTCGGAGATATCATGTATGCGGCTCACCTCCCATGATCTTGATATGCGTGTCGCTGGTGGTGGGCGGCGTGGGCTTGTGGCTCTGGCCGGTGGCGCGGTACAGCGCCATGACCCACAGGTGGCACTCGTTCTCGTCGCTGACGCCCATCAGCACCGACTCGCCGTCGCGCACCGCGTTCATGAAGTACTTGGCGCCTTC
>JADANM010005856.1:5123377-5133712 GCA_026213755.1 Eurema hecabe | reverse complement strand
TTTTAATTTGTTGGCTACTAATTTATTCATGGAATGTATTTATTCTCATGGTACAGCTCCTTTTCGACGCTAATGGCCTCTTGTGGAGCTCGCCCCAGATCTCTAGATGAAATTATTTTATTTTCTTTCGTTATTCGGGTTTTTTATTGCTTTGATGAGCTTTAATAAGGGCACAAATATTAATTAAAATATGTTTTTAATACACGTAAAACGTGTCTTAAGTAATTCAAGTGTGTAAGCAAGTAAGCCACTTGATGGTAACACTTAGGTTGGGCTCACCTTTCTATAACAAAGAAGAAACAACTTAAAATAGTAAGAAGTACCCTTTTCAAAGGCCGGGAACACATTTCCGTGGCTTGTTGATTTACGAATATTTACAGAGATGACCGTGTATGATACAAGCGCCCTTTTCAGTAAACTTTTCAGAATTGAAAGAAAGGATTTTATCTACATATATAAAAAAAGTCGTGTTAGTTACACCATTTATAACTCGATAACGGCTCATTTGATTTAGCTGAAAATTGGTTGGTATGTAGCTTAGAACCAGGAGAAGGACATAGGATACTTTTTATCCAGTTTCCAGGGGAATAATTTTTTTATGAAATCTAACGCGGACGGAGTCGCGGGCAGCAGCTAGTTTTGAATAAAGTCAAATTAAAGTTTTCTAACGTAAGCGTTATGTTCGTTGGTGAAAATTTTAATCGTAAAATTCCGGCCTTGACGATTTGACTCATAATTTAATAAAGGTTACAAAGTTCGGACCACTGTAGAGGTAACACGTTTCCCTGTTTTAATATGTAATTAAAACAAGGAAGGATAACCAATATTATAAAAGCTTTATAGAAACTGTATTCCATACAGAGAGAAATATAAGACTAGAATAAACTATTGAATGGATTTGGTTGATGTGACACATGGTACATTTTCTTTAGATTTTGTCTCGGGTACGAAAACGCAGAGCGCGGTTAGTCTATCCATATAATTCTGATCTAATTTCTCACTTCAGCCTTCATCAAATAATTTTTTAAATTAATCAACTTATTGGTACAACCTATATCATATTGTATATTATTTAATCATTTCATCAGCTTCTTTGTAGGTAATTTAATGACTTTTTAGAGCCTATTATGAAAACCTAAAATATTTACGAATTCCAAAAAATATCTAATAGCTTACATTTCTTTAACCTCTATAATATATTTGTACATTTTCATTACAATCGATCTGGTAATTTACGTCTTTTAAAAACAATCAATCGAAATAATAAAGACGCAATTTTTTTCCGAGTTCGTATTATAATGTGAATTCAATAAAAAAAACTGAATACTAAATTGTATGACATTCACAGTTGTGCCTCCCGGGACGTTGGCAGGAGGCCGCCCATCAGTCCGGGGTAAACCCGAAATACCCCGAGGATCCACCGCTGGTTTACCCGGTAAGAAATTTTTGTTATTTTATTTGTATAATTGTGTCTATTTGATGAACGAGTGCAATTTAAATATTTTATTATCTTTTCTAAAAAAGAAATATCATACATAATTTTTTTCATATATATGCGACCGCAACAAATATGCGAAGTTCTGAATCGCGCTTATGATATTTATTATACGACTTATATATACATGGTCAATGTTCATATGTACAATTTCTTGACTGCGACCGGCCTGTTGTACGACTGGATCCTTTGATTCAGAGGGATGTGATATAAGCCTTTCTCATCATATCGAATGAGATGGTACATGGAAAAAATATCAATTGGATTAATTATCAGATTAATGTTTTACTAAAAGACAGTATATATTTACCTATATTTTAATTTGAAATCAGATTTTTTTTAAACCATGACTTGCATTATTTAAATAAGTCTTAGGATTTCTTAAACTTAAAAAGCAATATAGCTTTGATTTGATTTGTATCGTTCGAAATACGTTCAAACGTTTTCCATTCCAACTTTCATTGCTTGCCAAATAGAAAAGAATTTCCTGGCCAAAGTTATTGCTTCAGTGATGGCGCATTTGGATTTTAAATAGGTCTCAAGAGGAAGATTCTAGAAGAGATAAACTCCATTTAATCGCCGCCTTCAAAATAAGATGACGCTCAATCTTTAAGATCTTAGGAGTTCTATTTATTGTTAACTTTATACCAATGAAATAAAATGTCCCGGAATGAACGGATGAACTTTGAAAAACGCTCAACTCCATTTCGTTGCTTTAATGTTTAAATCAAATTTTAATCTGTATAAGGTATCTAATACTTAAATCAAAATTTTGTTCTTTATAAATAAATGTACTATTTTCGAATTTTGGAGAAAGATCAATAGCTGATTACTGCTTTATAGAGTACTAGCCATTTTCCCCCGCGGTTGAACACGCGTAGGTCCCGTTCCCGTGGGAATTTCGGTAATTCCTTTCCAGCTACGTTCCTTCCAAATTTCAAGTGCCTACGTTTAGCCGTTTAGGCTGTGCGCTAATATGTCAGTCAGTCAATCAGTCAGTCAGTTTCTCATTTTATATTTTTAGATATTTATTATAACTAAATCAAAGTCATACACTTTGATTTGAAATTTGAAAGAGATACGGCCAAATACTCATACGCAAATTAAATTTAAGCACGCCCTAAGCCTCGTAATAAGGACAGAATTGTATGGCGAACTGTCAAATCGGACCGATTTAAGTTGTACTTAAATTTAAGTTGCGTTTTAGTATTCCGGCAATAGTCACATTAAGTGCGTCTTAAATATTCAAATATCATTCAAAGACCAATAAAGAAGTCCAAAGGCGATAAAACTAAGCTGTCCTATGTATTTTGTAGGAGCAAGTCCTCTAACAACGGCGCCCTTAGCCGCCCCCCTCCACCCAGCGACCAGACAGCGCGAAGTTCAAGCACTTGCTCCTCCTCAACATGCGTAAGTAGCTCGAACAAGCTTAAAGTGCTATTAAGCTTAAAAGAATTTTCTTATCCGCATATAGGTCGCGTCACGAATCTTTAGCGCTGAACGAAAACTGCGCAGAAGTCAAAAATAAGATATCGAGGGGATGGAACGGCGCGCGGGGCGCGTGATCGTCGGGTGGGCGAGCGTTGATTAGTTCCTCGGTCGTGTTGTCTTTCTCGCACCAATACGTCAATTACGAGCGCGATTCTACCGATGCGCAGCTATTCTCTTCCAACGCTAAACATTCGTGACGCGACCTATATACACGTGGAGGCTAGTTGAAAATATAATATTTTTTCTTGAAACTGTCGCGATTTTTATGCTGTATTGTTAATTTTGATGTACTCGTCCCTCCCCCCAATATGCGTAGGTAGCTCGAACAAGCTTAAAGTGCTATTAAACGTAAAGTGGCTTAGCTTCTACGCAAAGTGGAAAAAGGAATTTTTTAAATCTAGTACTTTGACACAAGGAGGGTACTTGAATATTTAATATTTTCGTCGCTGTGATAATAGTTCAGGATTGTAGTCTATCGAAGTAAATTTCGTTTAATTGAAAATTAGGACAACAGTGAATGTGAGACCTACAGACGTACAGTTATAATACTATTAAAAGCTGGCATGGTCCATAAAAGATTTGAAAAGACAATTAAAATAACAAGAGGGGAGATATATGTAACATATAAATCAGAAAAGGTTTGTATTAACAATTTTATTTTGACATAAATATTTACTAGCTATTTAAATTAAAATTTTGTTTTACTTCTAAAAAATAACAGTTTAATTGAGATGAGTAGTTTTGTTAAAGACGTATAAAGAATAGTTTTTCAACAATCGTCTCATAGCCATTTCGCCTCATGAAACATTTGAGATTTGTAGAAAATAGTTCTTAAAGCTTTATTATTAAAGTAGATTTTTAACTTACACTAGATAGTGCTTATGATATTTACTATGTTAATTTAAGTTTGTAGTTTCATAACATTAACATACTGCTGACATTGGCCAACAACATAATACGATTGAAAAAAATACTTTGGTACTTTATACACAGATTTAAATTCGATTCTATTGATACTAATGATAATAATAATGAGCCTCTTTATTTCCTGCTAAATAGTAGTACAAGCAATTTTTTTTATTAGTAAGTGAGCTTAAATTATGTGAGTAATATGAATATGTATTGTCTCAAAATTTTCTGTATCAACAGGAACCCCGTTTTGGGTAAAGGCCTCCTCCAAAGATGGCCATTTTATCTATTGATACTATCCGCCCTTAATCAATAATTACAATCATATTATTATGACTCTCGCTTTAAAACATTCTACGCAATGTTGTGAGAAGTGAGAATAATATAAATTTACTACTTAATAAGTCACTTAACGTAATATTAACAAATCCTTTATCTCTATTATTTACTCCCTTTTATGTCATATAAGCTTTCCTTAAAATTTCCAGGCTGGCAACACATACATAAAAAAAACGTATTAAATAACCGCCAAAAAATTCACAAAAGAATCTAAATTCAAATCTTCCTCAATCCTCTAAAAAAGTCGTAATCGATTTAGCTGTCCACATCCGATATCAAAATTAAAAAAAGAATCGAAATTCAAATCTGTTCCTCAATCCTCTAAAAAGGTCGTAATTGATTTAGCCGTCCACATCCAATATCAAAATTAAAAAAAAGAATCGAAATTCAGATCTGTTCCAAAAACCTCAGTCGTAGTTGAATTAGCCGATGTACGCGGTCAGTCACGGTCATTGTCACTCAACGCGATCGGTCGATCGAATAGGTCGTTCTTGCGCAGGACGTCGACGGGCAGCGCTAGTTCGGGCGAAGCGCCTGCGCCTTCCCCAAGCCCATCTGGAACCAGCCATTCGGACAAAGATCAAGATCCTCAGGTGAGGGTGTCGGTGTTGTGAACTGTCTTGTGACTTTATGTTGTGTGTATATTACTAATTATTTATATTCGGTGATGGTTTATTTAGACTTAGGTAGATAGGGTGTAAAATATTTAAGTCCGACCATGAAATAGGATCATACTTGTAGCATAGTATTCATCATAATTTTATTGATTTTAAACCTCCGAATCTTCCTATTTTCCGAATTCATAATCATTGGGATTTCCCTTATTTTCAATAATCTGGAGAATATTATTGTGAATATAATCGTTTAAGGCGTGTAATCGAAAAAATACATTTATGTGTCTAGGAAGTAAGAACACCGAAGATTTGGGACATACTAACTCAAATTTTGATAAAGATCGGTTAACGCTTAAATCAGTGTTCTAAAGATTTTAATAAGTTAGTATTAATTGTACAGGAGGTCTTTGAAATACAAGTGCCACAAGTCTGAAAGAGTTGATTACTTTACCCTGTCATCAGAGGTTGCTCACTAAATGTAGTTGTAGTCTTAGGTTTAAAGCTGGGTTCAACATTTTATTTGATTTCATCAATAATATGTATAATACTCATTTAGAATACTATTCTATTATAGTCAATAAAGCATAAAAAGGAGGTAATTGTTCCATACGATTTTTTGAATAGGAAAAAATCGAAAAGCTTGAAGAAGACAAGAAGAGAAGGCTACAGCTCTACGTGTTTGTTTCACGATGTATTGCTCATCCGTTCAATGCAAAACAACCGACAGATATGACTCGACGTCATACAAAAGTCACTATGCATCAGTTGGAAACTATACAAGCCAGATTCCAGGTTGGTATTAGAAATATTCACTATGTAGTGAGAGGAAAAAATCTTATTAATCCTCATATCGATTAACTTTTCATGGAAGTTTTTCTCTAATGTATTTTGTAGTTTGCCAAGGAAACAAAAAAATTATCAGAATATTGTACCTCAAGTGTGACCTCGCGTTTCGGAAATAAAGTATTGTTATTATTAATATTACGATATTTAATGTCATATTAATACGTAAATGTTTTGTGGTACTTAAAATATATCAGAGATAATATTCCAAGAGCGTTTCTAACACAGATGTTATGTTATTAAAAACATTGCTATATATCAAAAATTAGTCCTAATAAAAGTCAATATTAATGCATCTAATAATAATTAACATCTCCTCACCAGGCCTTCTTAAAAGGAGAGACCCAAATTCTCGCAGATGAAGCATTCCAAAATGCAGTCCAAGCCTACTATGACGTGTTTTTGAAGTCTGAGCGAGTCGAACAAATGGTGAAGGCTGGTGCATGTACCCACAATGACTTCCGCGAAGTATTTAGAAACAATATTGAGAAGCGTGTTAAGTAAGTTATAGGTTTAATATACGTAAACTTATGCAGGAAAGGTTTTAGGTTATAGGTCGCGTCATTTATATTTAGCGCTGGACGAGAATAGCTGCGCATCAGTAGCTCTAAATTGACGTATTGGTGCGAGAAAGACAACACGACTGGGACAACCAATCAACGCTCGCGCACCTGACGATCACGCGCCCCGCGAGCCGCGCCGTGACCTCGAAACCTTATTTTTGACTTTTGCGCAGGTTTCGTTTAATGCTAAAGATTCGTGACGCGACCTATAAATATACTGAAATTCTAAGTGCAACTCAAATCGTTCCGATTTTATAGTTCGCCGTACAAATGTGTTAAAGTAACTTGTCTTGAGGCGTGCTTAAATTTTGATTTGCGTATGATGTAAAGGATATTATGTGAGTTATAATTTGTTATTATTTAGGCAAGTAGTATATTGAAGAAAGCAAATAAAGAAAACATTTATTGTACATGATTCTATTGTTCGACTGCTAAAGACGAGTAGAGGGACAACGCGACGATTCAGCGCGAAAAGTGTTTTTTTCGTGTTATGTCATTTTAGGTATTTATTTCATTATTAAAAAAAGGGCATACTATAAAAAAACGTCATTCATAATATTACGATATTAAGTGTTTTAAGTCCTTAGATAAGTCAATAGACGAAACAGAATAAATAAAAATAAAATTAAAATCAATTCAATGAAACTCATACAAATTTCTTTTTCAGTGAGTGCATATTCAAGTCGCAGGCCGAAATCGATGGCCTAACAAAAGACACCGTCGTAACTACATGGCTGGCCAAACTCGACTGCATCATGAAAGGCACGGGTGAGTGAATAGTTTGTACGGAACCTGATTGCAATTTAGTTTTAAATGTGCCATAAATGAATGGACAGGAAGCAAATATTGGACACAAGCATCATGAGTCGGATTTTTGTTACAAATGTATTAAAACACGCAACTATACTTGACTCATCTTCTAGATGGGTTGCTAGGAAGGACTGAGTATTATCCTGCTCTTTTCCCCCTTTTTAGTCAATCCCCTTTACAATCTCATACATCTTTTTAAAAGGCCGGCAACCCACTCCAGAGCTGTCAAGCTCTTTGAGTGTTCATGGGCGGTTGACCACGCCCCATCAGGTGCTGCCTGCTCGTTTGCCTTCCATACGTTCCCTTACATTAAATTTAGTATTAAACAGTCGTTAGCAATTAAAGAAATATTTTCTTGCTGTCCACAATAATAACTTTAGTGCAATATAATAAAATGAAATGTCTATAGCATGGTGCCATCTGTGTGAAGTTGACAATGCTTGAGTTTGCAACATGCCTCTGAATGTGTGTAATTCCGTGTGCTATAACTAGTGTTTCATATTTCAAAACAGGTATATTAAATAGACGATGAATAGAAGTAGAAGATAAACTCGAAAGACTTACTAATGATATCTAGTTATAAATTTTAGCTGATAAATTCGACACTTCTAGTTTTTGTTACCTACAAAGATTGGATAAAACTGATTTTTTAAAATTAAAACTGATTTTCCATTTCGTAAAATACACGGGTTAAGAAAATTATTTAAAAAGCTTATCAGAAAAGTCATTTGGAAAGAGAACTTGGTGTTGATGCGTTTTACGTTTAACAGGACAAAAATTTCTCCAACAGTTATTGTGTTTTTTATCTGTGATCACGCGTTATTAAATTTCGAAACGTCTGTCTGAAGCTTTTAAACTCGCGTTCTACAACCGTTATATAATAATATTTTAGTATAAAACAATTTAATTTAAAATAGACCTAATGTGATGTTATTGTATAATGTTTCAATGTGTGTCGCCTGTCTGTCTCACTGTGTGTGTTTCTGTCCTACTCTTTCACGATGCCTCTCTCTCACTCCCAGGAATACCAGGTATCACGATATGAAAACTTCATTATTCCTTTTTCTCATTTTCAGCTTAAGTCTTGTGACGTTGCTTGATTGATTGATTGAATGTTGTAGAAAATCGTCATAGCCTTTGTAAACGTGGTCTTCAGCTTTAATATAATCTATTTTATGTAACACTTTTATTTTTAATGTATGCTGTTGTATATATTTATTTTATTCACTATCTTTGAAACTCTATGGATCAGTTTTAGTACATACTACTACTAATTTATTACAATTTTATCAGCTTTTAACTCAACTTCTGCTTTTACACGTATTTATAAACACTTAATTTATTCGCAACTGCCAAGGAAAACACGACAAATTTAAAAAGTCATGCATGCGAGTAATATATAACAAAACGCTTCACACACTTTAAATTATAAAACTAATATTTAGTACTTATGTCTCACCAAGTATTTGATTAACTCATGTATGAATAGGCCTCAGATTTGTTTGTTAAGACATTTATCTATAATTTGATCAGATTAAATGCAGTCTTTCTTATTTATTTTATATCTCAAAACACGTTTGTCAAATATTATTATCTTAGACCACACTATTCCGTATACGACACGAAGATACATTTAATTTGTCTCAATCTTCTTGACCATAACTGTCCTCGTCTTCTCTTCTCTCCTGTCATGAAATATACACTCATGGACCATCAGGCATACCAGGAGATGATGAATCCAAGCGGCCGTCGAGGGCTCAGCAGCAGAGCTTGAATGCAGAGTGCATCCTCAGCAAGGAACAGCTGTACGACATGTTCCAGCAGATACTTGGCGTGAAGAAGTTTGAACATCAACTTCTGTTTAATGCTTTACTCGTAAGTTTCTACTCTATTCTATTTTTGGTGAAATGTCTGTGTTGCCACAATTTTGCCAATGTCTTGCTGTTGCATAAAATAAGCTTGAATTAATAAAATAAATTGTGTAATAGTTGTTGATGCTATTACCTACATAGATTTCAATTATTATTGTCATTGGTTATTTTCTCATTGAGATGGAATAGTTGAGTATCTAATAATAGTAGTATGGCGATCCTTAAGGAAACATTCCCTTACTAACTGAATAGTGCCAAAGTCTAACATTCTTTATTAATTTCTTTCTAGCTGGACTCAGCGGATGAACAAGCAGCGGCTATCAGAAGAGAGCTGGATGGCAGAATGCAGAAAGTGAATGAAATGGAGAAGGTATTTTAAACGTATTACACGATATAATTAGTTCGTATAGTCTTTTTTAACGATGCTTATAATTTATAATATATTTTTATAGAATCGCAAACTCATGCCGAAGTTTGTGCTAAAAGAAATGGAATCACTCTACATCGAAGAATTGAAATCGTCTATCAATTTGTTGATGGCCAATCTCGAGTCCCTTCCCGTCTCAAAAGGCGGGGCGGACTCGAAGTATGGCCTTCATAAAATCAAGCGGTATAATCACAGGTCAGTTTTATAGCATCACATCAACCCTTGTCTTAAGAATCCTCTAAATCTAATCTGGTGGAAACATTTATTACATTTACTGGGAACATCTAATTAAACTTAAATTAAGGTCTAACTTTAAGTATAATAATTAAGTACCCAAGACAAATTTCTTTCTCTGAACACTGATACTTTTTTCCAAATTCTCCCCTGTGTTCGTTGTTTTTATACTGTTTCTTCTACTTGTTCATTTTTGTTTTGGTTTCTCTGCCCCTGGCACGATACTGGACGGTATAAAGGAAGTACAAGTAATGAGTCCTTAAATAATAATTTGCGCACGTGTCTTGTTTAGCCGGACTTGTGACACCCACTCCCCTGAACCTTGTAAAAACATCCAAATGTTGTCATTTCAGACCACTGTAGCTTTAGACTGATAGAGTAGATAGCGCACTTATGGAGATACAATCTCATTTAAATAGATACGCGAACATCGTAGTTACTATTTTTAGAATTTACCCATTCTCAATTTTAATCACGTTGTGTCTTCATCAGTCAAGCAAAATACAAGATGAATTAGAACCTCAATTGCGTACTTTGAAATAGTGGTCGCAAAATTCACAATATAAAACATAATACAATGACAACAATGGATCTGCTTACACTTCGCCAGAATGCTTTTTATGATTAGAATATTTTGAATGAACGTAGGTTCCTTGGATACCAAGCTTCACCTGCTAGACAAGAATATTCAGTACGCTTCCGAAAAGCAAAATATATCCGTAGAATACTAAAACGTCAA
>JADANM010005856.1:5063233-5082305 GCA_026213755.1 Eurema hecabe | reverse complement strand
AGCTCAACATCGAACCATTTCGGACAAATGTTCTCCTTTGGTTCAGAGGCAGGTTTTATCCTCCTTGGTCTATGATATTTAATAAATCCATACTAATACTAATATTATGAATGCGAAAGTAACTCTGTCTGTCTGTCTGTTACGCTTTCACGCCAAAACTACAGAACCGATTGTATTGAAATTTGGTACACAGATGGTCTAAGGCCTGAGATAAAACATAGGCTACTTTTTAACTGAAAAAACGGGTTATAAGGGGGGGAGGGGGGGTCACAGTTTATATGAAATTCCACGCGGACGGAGTCGCGGGCAACTGCTAGTATACTATAATTGTCCTTCCTCTACGGTAACATTAAAATACATGATTAAATTTGTGTTTGATTTTTAAAATTACCAATGATACCTTATTTTTGTCCCTTTGTAAATGACGTCACAAACTGATTTTTTTTTAATGAAAAAATTCTGTTTATAATTTTGGAATTTTTCGCATTGAAATCGATACAATTCAGAGGTCAATAGGGTTACACCTACGCCTGAGGAACGGATACGAGATGCGAGGACAAACACGTCCGGCCGATAATTAATTATTTTATTCGTTATTTGATTCATAGCGTTTATTTTCAGCTAATTATACAAAGATCTTTGCATTATGACCTCTCATTTTTGTTAAAGTAAAAAGTATCTTTATTCAACAAAGCTACTTTAAATAGTAACACTTTTGAATCGTCATGGTATTATTAAATTTACCACCGGTTCGGAAGGCAGTTTCTACAGAGAAGAACCGTCAAAAACTCTGATAGGTGCTCTCTTTTTTAAATAATAACATGCAATTCTAAATATACACAAAAACTCGACTATTATACTACTTATCAATGAAGAAGGTAATTTTTAATTTCTCCCCTATTACAGTTACAAAAATTTGTAGGTATCTTAAACATATTATTTATAGATCTTACTTTCTTCTTTATATATATGGCAATAGCGTCTAGCTTTTTGCTAGTGTTAATGTAATATAAGAGGCAACGTGGTCTCGTGGCAAGTCGATATGAGTCAAGTAAAATCGTTATCAAGTCATCTTTAGTAGAGTCAGTCAGTCGTTTCTTTCTGCCCTTCGTAATGTGATAGTGAACTTTACGAAGAACCTCGACGAATCTTGGAGCAATCGGAACGGCGCTAATATGCGCTCTCAAATGAATTCCTCATTTCCTGGACACTTTTTAGCTAATTTACTGCATTATTTACTATCAAAATCAAACAATACATCACTATGCACCAAAAACGAATATTCATTTGAGATTACAAATAGACGCCGCCAGATTCGTGCCAAAATTCCCTTATTATAATTAATAATAATTAGTCTACTAGTGTTGATAACAGGAACGTCCAAAATCCACATAATGATAAGAAATCCGTACAATAATAATTAATAAGGAGCGCAAAAACAAGAATTGTTATTTTGGTAAATTTATTTTACTTCTGATGTTTTTATTATACCTAAGCAGTATACTTTTTGCTTTTTGGTATTCGACTACCCCGTAAGTTATCTTAAAAATCAGTTTAGTAATTTACGATAAAGTACAAATTGAAAAGCTTTGTAAAAAGTACCTATTTGTATACACAAATAAATGTTCATAAATTGTGAATATTTTTGAGAATAAAATATAATTAAATTTGTTTTAATAAATTTTTTGACGTATACTTAGATAGGATCTATCATCTATATATTAAAAAAGATTTATAATCGAAAAAAAAACGACAAACATTTTTTATTAATTATAAATGTAATAACAAAAATACTTATTAGGTGTACTAGTTAAAGTCAATTTCTGTTTTGAAACCATGTACTTGATAAATTTTTCAAGATAAAACTTACCGGGTGTTGTAGAGCAATCAGGAAAAAATCCCAAAATAAATAACAGAAACACACTATGAAATAACATTTTACACTAAAATATAAATTAAAATTAATTAATACAACTAAATTCTATTTCTACAAGTACTTATTCATCGGGACTTCAGTCTGTACTGTGGTTAAATATTTTAAACTACACAAAATAAATTTCATACATTGTTTAAAAGATTAGATAAGTAACGGATGCGACAAGCTTATATTTTATGATGAATCACGTGTAAACATTTCTCTGAGAGGCAAAGTTAAATCGAACACACTTTTAATGTCCTACCAAGTTATCATATAAATATATTCCTCATTGAACATAGTCACATAACTTGTTCACTGCTCTAAATACATATCGGTAATTAATTTCTTAGTTACAGTATTATTGACTTATTGTAACTATTTTATTCTTAGCCGTTATTTGAAAACCTTTAACGACTTTTCCTTACAAATTGAAATAAATTCTGCATACATTATGATTTGTAGTATGAATTATAATTCATACTACATTATACATTATAATTTAATAGATTTCGCATGAACAACATTATAATGAAATTATAATTTAAGTCGTCGATATGTAAAAGACCATTCGACTCTTTCCCTAACATTACCTACATTAAAATAAACTACCGCATCGGCTGCATAGCTTTAAAGCATTTTGAGGGATATAGGGACCGAGAAATCGACTTTGTTTTTAAATAGTAGGTAGGTTCGGTAGTTCTAATCATTTATACCTACTTACTCTTTGCCGCAAACGGGATGCGTTGAATTTTATCAAAGGAAGCGGGCTTTTCTCCGATAGTCATGAATACGTATTATCAGCAACTGTTTAAAAAAACCGATTAACCCTCCTAATCACGTCTTATCAGCAGGCCCTATAGTGAATCATAAATGATGAATGCAAATGCAACAAACAAGCCAAAAAACTTTATCTATTTGATTGTGATCAATTTCAAAAGGACCTATGTCTTCTTGCATGTGGCTTGTACTACCTCGTTTTTAAGCTTAAGGTAAATTCGTGTTGAAATCAAGAACTTAAAATCTAAAATTTGAACGCAATAGGTGCAAGTAAAAAGTAGGTATTTTATTTTATTAATGAAAAAATAATAATAAATAAAATTAATAGGCATTTTCCGTTTGTGGTCCACATATTATGTCCTGGAAACAGCTCAGGCTCAGTTTCCGTATAAAAAACGGAATGATTTTTTTTAAATTAACTAAGCTTACCCAGTTTTGTAAGATTTCAAGTTATTGAGGTCCTATTTGAAGAATCGTTAACTTTTAGCGATATGTATAATATTTTTCCTAAGCTCTAAACTTTGAATGTACAAATCATAATTGAGCTCAAAATGGTAACACGTACCTACAGCGAATAAAGATAAACATATTTTATAATATTAACCTGGCTTTTGCCTTAGATCATTTATATTTAATCTATTGTTTCGCGATTTAATTTTTTTATATTTTTTTCTAAGCTCATAGACTTTTTCCGTACGAAACTCTTTCAATAAAAACGTAACAGACAGACAGAAAGAAAATTAGTGTAGCATTTATAGTCTTAATAAGTATGAATCTGAGTATTTATTTTTATTCAATGTATGTTATTAATAAGTATACTTTTGTATCTTTAACCGACTTCATAAAAAAGAGGAGGTTTTTCAACCGTGTACAATAGTGGTTTTATTTTGTATTTACCCGGAAAGAAAGGCCAAAGAAACAAACACAGTTTAAATAAAATTATTGTATTTAATATCACAGTACAGAGATCACATAGAACCATTTCTTTTTCTTCTAAAATAAATCAATTTTTGGTGGTTGTTGTTTTTTCTTCTTTTGCATGTTTTCTGAAATAAATAAAAAAAACCTTTTTAACTTATTTCAAAGCATTTATATATAATGATTAATAATTATAAGTTCAGTATGAAAAGCAAAGAATGACAAAAACACATTAATAAAAAAATCAGAAGGAATTATTCCACCAATTATGCTGGCAATATTATGTTCGCTATCAGCTAATTCATAACTCTTTCTCCTACGAATCTTACATACACACACGAACGAAAAAGTAGGTAGGTACATTATATCGAAAATTCAAGTTGTTACCTATCTGAAATTCGTATTTAAAGCTCAATTTTCTTGGACTATAGGCGTTACAATTTTACTCAGTATAGGTTTTCAATAGAAATGAGATTTTTCTATCTATATATACCTATATGCTTTGCTATGAAAATTTTCTCGTGTTAAATTTATGTTGACGTGACAGTTGACACAGACAATTTTCAATTTGCCGCCAAATCGTAAAACAAATGATATATGATTGAAATATATACTCAGTAATATTGGCAATGAGTTTAATTTTCAAATTTTAGGATTATATTTTTATTATATTGTTTATAAGTGGCCAGTTCTAAGAACTTTCAGTTTGACCCTCGTATAAATTAACAGGATCACGGGAACCGTTGTGCCCAACTGTTGGGGTTTTTATTATTTATTCGTATTTTTTCCTGAAGGAAGATTACATCCCTCCTCTTTTAATAAATTCATGACGCTCGGCATAGAAAGGGATGGTATTACCAATTACCACTTCACCAAGTGCTTATATTACCTCGCTTCATGTCGCTTTAAGCTACTCCTTTGTGAATACGTCTTCAGACATATTGAGCATTCGTGTTTTTCATTTGTATGAATTGTTTGATGCACCGTCAGATTAAACTTTTTGCTGAATGTCTTATTGCATATACTGAAAAAAATTTTACTAAGTTACTGCTTAGTTACATAACAAATATTTAATTACCGTTGTCTGTAAATTTTATACATTTTAAAAATTACAAATTAATTTATGACTATTTTTTTTATTTTGTGTTAGGATACTTCGTTAAGTTGAATGTATGAATATAGTTTTGTGATTTACTATGCTCCTTAAATATTTAACAAATTAAACAATGTAAACATCTATTCAATGGTTACTCGGAAGAGATCACTTTTAAGTGACAATTTTGACAGTTATAACATAATTTTTTGATTTAGTTGGTGGAATTTAAAAGCGTCAGAAATAAAATTAAAATGTCGTCGTCGTCGTTACTTAAACTTAAGACTATAATGACTATCAACTTACCCACACACATAAGGTCTATCATTGTTATGTATCCTTCGATGTAACTTCAACTGACTTGCATTCTTCAACACTTTACCGCATATGTCGCAGAGAAATTCCTTCTTAATGCCGTGTTCCTAAAAATATCATTATCACACTTGTTTTAAATATTACATAGTATAATAATAGAAATAGAAATATATGAAAAAATATGCCCTCTTTTCCTTATGAAATTTGAAGGTAGATGTAAAACCATTTAAGCGACTTTTTTTTATAATATGAAGAGGGGAGAAGAAGAGTAACGCCAGCCCATAGCCAATGCAGTGCTACCCGGAACTTTGCTATAAAGCCCAACTCCGGGCAGTGCACTACACCGACGCTCCCCATTTTGAGTCATCAGATGTTAAGACTCATTAGTCCAGTAATAATATAAGAGGAGTTTCTCAATCCATAATATATACTTTTTTCTTTTTCCGCTTTCTTATATCCTTTACTCTATTTCACAAACCATATACTCTTTCCAACTTTAATGCTCAGCAACTCTCCTACTTTTTCAATTATAGAGCATAGTGCGACTTTTCCATCAATGTCAAGTTAAAGAAAAACATTAGTTAATTTTCTGTCACTGCACATAATAAGCACACATCCAATGTAAGCACTACTTTTAAGAGTGTTTGTTAAATGTATCTTAAAAGATGCAGTTAAACATTCAACATTAAGCATTATTGAACATAATGCGGAATAATGCTATAAATGAAAAATTTAAGGTCTGTCGTCAAGCACTGAACTTTGCCACTATATGACTCTGTCCTAACATTTTCCCGACATTAAAAAAACGTATTGCTTAGTCATAATTATTTACAGATATTTTGACACTGCTTACTAGTTACTCATAATAAACATGAAGTTACAAAAAATATATTTTTTTACTCATATTGTACATAGATAACTTCCTATACATATATTATTATTAAATAAATAATTAAAGCAGTTAAGTTACCTGTAAGTGCAAATTAAGAGCATTCTTGGAATTACATATAATAGCACAGTTCATACAATTGTACCGTTTCATCATCTGAACATCCGGGTGCAACGCACTTATATGCCTTGTTAAGTACCTGTGAAATTAGTAGAAAATGTATTATTAGAAATAGATAAATGAAGATGAACAAATCTTTTTTCGGCATATAGGTTATACCTCATGGGTGGTCCTTTTTAAATTTAATAATAAACAAAACAACCCCCAAGGGTGGAAAATTGGGGATGAACTTTTTTATAGGCCGCCGATTTTCTCCGCCGATTATGAACCAATTTAACGATTCTTTTTTGTCGAATAGGTATTATTATGAAGTCGGTTTTTTTTAGTTAATTATTTTACTTACTAAAGATATTGACTAATGGTGAACTTTATTTGTCAGTGGCATTTAGTAACTGCTTGTATTAAATGTAATGTCTATAGTGACTTATACAATTGTCCTGATGTATTAATATTATTATTTTCTTACCATATGACCTAAACTATTATTAGTATCAACCATGCTATTACTTTTTTATTGAATAAAACAATTAAGTCCTTTGAAAAAACATTACTATTTCTGCCCTCATGTAACAAGATTGATTCACATAATTTAAGGAAATGTACCTTTCCATAAAAAAGCTGGCTCCGCATATTTTGCATACAAATTGTTTCACACCCTTGTGCATGTTCTGATGCTGTTCAAACCACGTTTTTACTTGAAAACTTTTTCCACACTCCTGACATGTATACTGCAATAACAAAAGAGAAATCACTACAAAGTATAAAACAAAGCCGCTGTCTTTGTCCCCACATCCCTATGTATGCTTAAATCATTAATACTCTGCAACCAATTCTCAAGGGTTTCTTCTCAATTTTTATAGATAGAGTTAATTCTAGAGAAAGGTTTATTATATGAATGATACACGCATAATATATGCGAGCGAAGCCGGTGCGGGTCACTAGTACTAAGCACTGATCCAATGCCGGAAGACTGAAACGCAACTTAAATTTAAGTACAACTTAAACCGGTCCGATTTGACAGTTCGCCATACCATTCTGTCAAAATTACGAGACTTAAGGCGTGCTTAAATTTAATTTGCGTATGAATATTTTTTGCCGCAAATAAATTATGGACATTTGTTACAAACAATAACTGTTACATGGTTGTATCGAATTTATTAGCATAAAAAATTGGACTAACAAGAAAATATTACCTTCTTTTCATTTTTATGTTGTATCTCATGGTTTTTAACAATATGTTGGTAGCCACTGCTAAAACCACACTTGTAAGAACAGATGAATTTTTGCGTGCTATGTGATTTGCCGTGATTCACTAATTCAACTGCTTTTACATACATTCTACCTGAAACATAGCATACTAGATAAGATTCTTTTATATTTTTTTATTTTATTACATCTTATTGACTAAATGTGCCAAGTAAAAAAAAAATACTAAAGGTTGCATACAGGAAATCTTTCCGATATCCAACGGCTCAACTTTACAAAGATACAAACTGTTTGACTGTGCGCCAGCTTTACATTATGTCAATTTGCCAACGATTCCATTCGATTAACATCGATGCACCACTCACTAGTAGTCAACGCAAACCTTTCTTCAAATGCCCGAAAAAAGGCACATTATTTGGTCATCGATTCTTTGGCTATAGGGGCCCATTCATATACAACAAAATAAATAGAATCAAGAATATTTATAACACCTCTAGACACAAACTAAAAAAATGCATCACCGATATCTTGTTTGGTCTTGACTATGCCCAGACGGAGTCTATCTTGACTTATATCTAATTTTCCGATTGGAAGTAGTCGTAAGTGGGTAAAGTTGTCTATTTATGTGCAATGTATATGTAGGTGTATGTATATATATGTGTATGTGTATTATAAATAATATATATATATATATATATATATATATATATATATATATATATAACCCTACCAAATCGCCTGCAAACATACATGTGCGCAACTCTTACTCATACATCACAACACTCACACAACACACACACAACACACTCACACTCACTCATATGGCTATATACTGTATAACGTTTGAATTAATTTGTTTGTAAATTTTAAATCTAAAAACACTGTGTATTTTAAATTTTAGTACAGAAGAGTCTAGTCACCCACAACACAGGGTATCCTAATGTGGGGACTAGAGATCATCATAATATAACATATTTCTAAGTTTCTATTGTAAAATTGGCTAGTGTTTATTGTATTTGTGTCTATTACTAAATAAAATTATTATTATTAGTATTATTATTATTATATTTCTTACCATTAAGCAGCAACACAGCAGAAAAGCAATGCAGAAAGTATTAAAAATGTTAATTATAACAATAATAATATGAATAAAAAGAAATTCATACCGCATAATTTACAAGAAAATGGCCACTCTTTTCCATGTACTATTAAATGATTTTTTATATTATTTTCACTGGTAAATTCTTTACCACATTCATTACAAACATACAAATGATTCCCATCTATCATTTTTGTATATGATTTTTTATTTAAATCTATTTCTGACATTAGTTTATTATATTTATCATTTTCTTCACTTAGGTAGTGTTTTAAAAGTAACTTTTTTGATGAAAACTGTCTAAAACAAATTAAACATGTGTTTGGATCTAATTCCAATTTAGTTCCAGAATCTTCTTGAGTTGATATATCGGATTTTGGTATATTTGGAATGTTGCTTACTTCTTCATGTTTAATATTAGCTGGATCTATATTTTTAGAGCACATAATATTTTTGATTTCTGATCTAATTGGAGTGGAATCACTTTCAAATGTATTCCATTTACATTCTGATTTCATTTCCATTATATTTGAAGATATATTTTTCTCTTTCGGTAGATTCTTGCATACATTTTTAAGTACTTTATCATTTTCTATTATCATTCGTTTGAATGATATTGCATCTCGTAATTTAATTGAGCATATATCGCAAATTATATGGGGATGATTTTCGTTATTTATAAGCTGTAAATAAAATTTTATTATGGACACAAACTTTTATTAAAATGAAAGAATCTGAAGTATAAACTATGGAACGCCGGACGTGTCTTTTACGGATGTAATATCGTGAATAATTCTTTGTACATACCTGATACGAAAAGCACAGTAAAATCTGATCTATAAGAGAGTTATGATCATTTAAATCTTCAGGTTTACAACTTCTTTTCAAACACAATCTACAAGAATCGCTCTTAACAATCATTTCAATTGACATTTAAATTATTTTGATAGGAAATAACGCTAAATATACTTTATAGTAAAGTATTTGGGTGCATTAAAAATTCAAATTTTTAATTAAATTTTCACAAATAACTTTTCGTGTACAAATAAAACAAAGTGGTAAACAAATAGCTGGTTCGTTGATCATTCTTACGTCATATTGACGTTGACACTTGACGTATGCTAGTAAAGAGTATGCATAATAATATAAAGTATAAACTAGGGATGCTAGGGAGCTCCGTCACTGGGAAAGGGCTGTAGAAACTAAAAATTGTTGTGGAGTCTTAGTATTTGTGAAAATTTGGGATATGCTTGAAGGAAATTAGGTTTTAAATTGAAGCTTTTTTATCCAGTATCCACCCACAACAAGACATTGTCAAAATTGTGGCAGCACAGCAGTGACAGCACTGCCATTTCACAAAAAATAGACATAGATTTTAATAAATTTAATAATTGATGTTTTCAATTTTCAAAACGGCGAACCAGTATATATATATATACTCTTTGCGGCGAAGTGTACACTGGACAGTGCACTGCCACTGTTCAAGTCTCAAGATACGGCACTAAAATTTGAAATAAATTTAAATTTATCTGAGTTATATAAATTTATACCATATATTATAATTATAATTTAGGTAAATAATAGTTACTTCCCGAATCACGATGGAGACACTAAATGCCTCTAAAGAGCGTTGTGCCGGTTGTTTTAGTGATGAATATTCACTCCAAAGTTGTAGATTTCAAAATGATATACTAACAACGCTTTTTCAGGTAAATTCAGACTATTTAATTGTACAAACATACATTATACAAATTCTCTTCAAATATTCAAGGGTCGAGAATGTTTATAAACACGATATGTATTGTTTTTTTTCTTATTTCAGGCAAACAACTTAAGTCTCTGTTATATTTGCAAGAAGATAGCTCATAATACCGAAAATTTTATACAAAATGTTCAAAGCAACCAGTTGATACTACAGAGTCTACAAACTGTAAGTTTATATTATTGATAGTTGATACATTAATTATAAAATGAATGTAAACCTGCTTGGCTGTATGCATATTATGTGGATGTTTATCTTTTTGTTGTTGTTTGAGTGAAACAAGAACTAGATTAAGATAATTTCTTATATTTTTGTTTTGATAATCTTCCCAGTCAATTATTTACATTAACAGTTTGTTATAAAACAACCCTTATTAAAAGTAATTAAAATGAAATTAATTTTTGCCATTTCAGAGTATTAATGCCGAATTAAAGATGATTAATTTTGAATCACATCCTTTAGTTAATTTAAAATGTTCCAGTCTAGATTCAATTGTTTTAACTGGTGACCGAGATTCAGAAGAACCATTTCCGATACTTGTATATAGTAGGAGGCGAGTTGAGCCTAAAACAGAAAATGATGATAGTTGTTCAATCAATGGTGATTATGTTGATAACGATATAGGTATGGAACATATAAATTAAACTATTCTATTCTAGTATATGAATTATTATAGCTAACTAAATATGAATCATTTTTTAATATTATGGCTAACAGTGTTTTAGTCTGTCTCAAGTATTTTTTAAGATAGTAGGAAAGTATATTAATAAATAACAAATACACTAAGGATCTAAGTTTAAGAAAGGCTTAGAAAATAATAATTTACACATTACAATTAACAAAACTTTCACCAGATATCATATTTTTATGCCTTGTTGATTAAAAATTCTATGATAAGTTCAGAACATTCATTCACAGCCTATAATTTTTGTATGTTTCTCGATTTTTAACCAATAATTAACTTTTAAGGACTGGATGAGATAAAAGATGAAACTATATCAATGGTTAACTTTAAGATAGAGGAAGGTACTGAAATACTAGAAGATATTAGTTCTAGTCACAAAAGGCTAATGAGAACATCTAAGAAAATCAAAAAGAAAAACAAAGTTAAAAAGAAAGAATGTTTGACAAAATATAATGAAGAGGGTGAGTATATTTATTTATAATTTGGATTGATCACTACTGGAAAAATGAATGCATTGAATGGGTCACTCTTGAGTTGTAATATTGATGATGAACCTATTGTAATCCATATTTTTTAGTATTGTTCTCAACTTTTGTCTTTATTGGGAATAAAATTTCTTAAAACCGAAACTGATACTTTACAAGCTTTTTCACTTGCCTATAACATAATTTACTTTATATGTAGATACATTCCATATTATTTGGGTTAATATTAATTATAGCCTAGGTCATTCAAGAATTTTCAATGTCCTAAAAACAAGTTTATTAATTTTACCAGTTACTTGTTTATAGTAGAAGTATATTACAAAATTATACTCTAATTAAAGGAAAGGAAATCAATATAGTAAACATAATAGACAACATGCCATACTATTTATACATAAATTAATTATATTAGATGATGTGTATTTAATATATAGCATAAAAATATAATAGTGAAATATTTTATAGGTATTACAAGCATTATTAAGGTACGCATCACAAGAAGACAATGTATGAAAGAACGGGAGGAGCTAGCCAAAAAATCAACATATTTAAACTCTGCATACAAATGTGAAGATTGCGTCAAAGGATTTATATATAAAGATATCTATCATAGACATATGAAGACACATGACAAGGTATAAATATAATTATTTATCTATTTACTGCACTTACTCTAAAAAAATATTAATTTGACACGTTAAAGGTTGAAGCATTGCTCCAATTAATAAGTATTGAAAATCTAATTCAAAAGTTTTCTGTAGAGTACTGAGTAATAAAAAAAACATTTGAAACACTTCAATAAAAGTAGTATTCATCTTGTGATTTAAAACTTTATAGATATACATATAAAAAAAATTGTGTGCTTTAACTACTTACTGCATATAAAGTTATAAGTGTTAGGAATTCACGGTAACTTAACTTTAATAAATCATGTTTAAATGTGTTTGATATTTTTCATGTATTAAGCAATTAAAATAATATAGAAAATGTAATTATTATTTCAGTCCAATGGCGACTTTGAATGTGATATTTGCAAGCAAAGAATGATGTCTGTAGAAAAGCTACTGAGTCACCAAAAATATCATGTAATGTAAGAGTTTTAATCTATACTTCTATTGCATATAGTCTATTAATAAAATGACCCTTTAGTACAATTATACCATGGTAAATATTAGTAATATAACCCTTTAAAAAAAGTGAAAACATATTTTATGTGGGCATATCTAGACGTTTATAAGAGTAAAAAAATAAGTCAATCAAAAATTAAGTAATAATGAAAGTATTTATTTTATTTTACAGCCGTTACCAATGCAGCGAGTGTGGTATACTAAGAGTCTGTCGATCCACAATCCTAGATCATATGACTGTGGCCCATTCTATAGATAACGGGACATTCTCATGTCCGGACTGTACTAGGACATTTAAGTAAGTTTTTTTAAACTGTTTTAAATATATAGCCAAATACTCAAAAGCAGATTGTACTCAAATTTGAATAGTGTTTCAATTTTCCGGTATAGAGTCGCTGTTTAAGTAAAGTAGTTAGAGATACTAGAACTTATTTATGAGGGTTTGTAGCAAATTATAAATATATAGGGTGTTAAGAAACTTAACCACATGGTTATTTTAACAAAAAAGTCAATATTTATCAGTTTGTCAGCAACGAAACTTTTTAGTTTCTGTAACCACTTATTCAAGCTTTAATCGCAATAAAAAGTATAATATGTCCTCAGAGCCCGTCCCCGTCAGAACTATAACCGAAACTATATATAAACTACTCCAAATATCACAAGAATCTGTCCAGAACTTTTGGAGTCTGTTAAATAATAATCAATACAAAGAAATAATCCAAATATATATTATACAAGCTGCTGCCCGCGACTCCGTCCGCGTGGACTTTCAAATAAATTTTAACCCCCCCTTTTAATCCTTTTTTCCAGTTAAAAAGTAGTCAATGTTCTTTCTCAGGCTCTAGACCATCTGTGTACCAAATTTCTTTCAAATCAGTTCAGTAGTTTTGAGTAGTTTAGTAGTTAGTTTCGCATTTATAATCTTAGTATGGATTTATTTAATAATATAGAAAAACTGTTCCCTCAATTGTCTAAATCTAGTAAAAAGTTAAAAAACAAAGATTTTATTTGAGGAAAATATTCAAAAAATAGCCTGTATAACTAATTTGATATAAAACAAATGTACATGTGGTATTATTGACTTTAAATTTATATTTCAGAAGCAAAACCTCTTTAAATAAGCACAAACATTACTCTCACAAAACAAGTCGAGCAACCTGTGATTATTGCTACAGGAGTTATGCCAACAAAGACTCATTGAGGTGTCACATGTTGAGGTATAATGTTTTATTTAATTAACATTGCATGTATATAGTATTAGCTGATGCCCGCGACTCCGTCCGCGTGGACTTTCGTATAAACTTTGCCCCCGCTTATTTCCACTTAAAAAGTTCCACTTAAAATGTTTTAGTGCAGCCTCTAGACCATCTGTGTACCAAATTTCATTACTATTGGTTCAATACTTTTAGTGTGATGGAAAGACAGACAGAGTTATTTTCGCATTTATAATATTAGTATGGAAACGAGTATATTTGTTTTTTATTTACCCCTATTGCATGTATATAGTATTAAAAAAACTATTTTATTGATAATTGATTTGGTAACTTATTTAACTAGCTTTCATCAGTGAATCTGTTTGCATTTGAATAATATTTTAAGCTTCGAAATCGGTTCTAAAGGGTTTTCTATCCTTTTATTGCTCTATGGTATGACTTTGTAAGTGATAGAATAACTTTTAACCCGACAAAACACTACTATTATTGATGTTTTTGTAGCTCTTGGGGTTTATATTTTATGATTTAATATATCTTCATTACGTGTTGTTTCAGAAAGCATTCGAAACAAATAGGCAACGGTAAAGTTAACAAAGGGCACATCTGTCCGCAGTGCGGGCGCGCCTTCTACAGTGCGGGCGCGCTGCGCGTGCATCTGCGTACACACGCTGTGGATAGGAACTACTATTGCGTCGAGTGTAACAAGTATGGGGGTTATGAGCATAGACACATTTACAGACAGAGAGACACACAGACAAACTCACCGATACTCACAGTTACACCTGTTCTCGCACTCACACTCACTTACTCACTCAATCACTCACTCACTCACTCACTCACTCATACACACTGACTCGCACACACACTCACTCGCACACACTCACTCAGACTCACACTCACTCTCACTCAGACTCACACTCACTCAGACTCACACTTACTCAGACTCACACTCACTCAGACTCGCACTCACTCAAACTCATACTAACTCAGATTCACACTCACTCAGACTCACTCTCACTCAACAGACACAGATATAGACATAGACATAGGCACACACACTGTAAATTGACAAAATGTTTTCCATTTATTAATTTCTGATGTTTGTGTTTCAGAAGCTTTAAAACGGACATATCGCTGAAGCAACATTTAAAAATAGCAGCACCGCACGTGCAGTATGTTGAGTTGCCGTAAGTGTTTATATATTGTACATTAAAAAAAGTATTTCCATATATTAAAACCTTAGATACTATCCCCATGGTCAAGCTTAGCTTAATGGATTTACTTGATTATGACGTAGATTTTTAAGTTATTTTTTTTATTTTTTATCAGTAATTGTTTGCAATATGCCTTAATAGTGATTGACTTTTAGCTAGAGGTTATGTAGGTAGAAAAGTTATTTGATGCCGCATACATACATTAAGTATTTAAGTATTGCTGTATTTTTAGTCATACTGTTTCATGTCTTTATTAAGATAAATAAAGGATAGATTACTTCACCACAGTATTAAAGTACACTTACCAGATCTGAAAAAGTAAGAGGTCAGTATATACAGATTAAATTTAAACCTAATTTCTTATAGGTAATACATCTTCATAATCGATCTTTTCCTAGATTTTGAAATTAAATCTCTAACAGTGTAAAGTGCATGTATGTAGACGAAATCTGTTGTTGTTTTTTTGAAATTATGAAATTCTTTGTTGCAGCTTACAATGTGAACACTGCGACAAGAGATTTGGAATAAAACGCGACTTGGAGCGACATATGAACAGAATTCATCTTAACAACAGACCGTTCCAGTGCGATAAATGTGAAAAGGTATAGTACGCGCCATTTATGTTTAGCGATTGACGAGAATAGCTGCGCATCGGTAGAATCGCGCTCGTACTTGACGTATTGGTGCGAGAAAGACAACACGACTGGGACAACCAATCAACGCTCGCGCACAAACCGACTAAGAAAATAATTGTTTGAAATAAACGCAAAAGTAAAATACACAAACTTATCATTTTTTTTAAATGTTGCAATTCGCCACCGTTTTAAATATATTATTATTGTATGATTTTTCATGTGTTTGGTTGCCTGGTAGAAATCAATTTTAAGTAATATGGCCGCCATTTACAAAATTTCCAATAGTTTAAATTGTTTAATATAGTAATATTTACATTGTAACTAAGAATAAATAAAAAAATTAAAAATTAAATGTTATAAATGTTTATGCTGCAATCAATCGCAAAAAAAAAACTAAATGACAGTGACATATCCCGCCTTTTTTCATAGACGAAATGTTTCACAAATACAACATACTAAGAAGTAAGAACAAATATTTCTCCTAGTTTTCCAATTACAGTACATAGTGCGATTCAGTAGTGCTGAAGCTAATTGAAACAGGAACTTTGAATGCTCGACTGTGCGAAGCGTTGCTATTGTTGAAACATTCAACATAAAGCATTATGATGCATAATGTGCTTTAGTATGATTGGAAAACTAGGTCTTATCATGTATTTTTTTTAAGGCGTACGTTAACAGCTGGTCGCTACGGGAGCACGTCCAGTACAAGCACGAAGGCTACATTCGACCGAGAACCTTTCCATGTTCTATGTGTGATAAGGTCTTTCAGGTTGGTCAAATACTTATTAAAAGAATACTTGATTCCCATAATATATTTTTAGCTTAATTTTTTCTGAGTGCTCAAGCTTAAGTACCTATTATTATATCTTAATATTAATGCGACGTAGGAATGGAAAGTGTAAAAACATTAGTACATTTTTTTTATTATTTTTTATTCTATGAAGTGTTGAGACGAGCTGGACGCCCTCGTGATGGTAAAAGAAACGCCAGCCCATAATCAATGTAGTGCTACCCAGAACTTTGCTCCGGGCAGGGGTGCACGACATTGACGCTCCCCACTTTGAGTCATAAGATGTTAAGACTTTTTAGCCCAATAATCACATATTATGTTATACAAAACAATATTCCTCTAGAATATGTTATTTAAGAGGAATATTAGAATATTGTTCAATGGATCAAAATCTGTTGCCTAGTTTAATAGATTTAGCCATATACAGACACAATGAAATGCTATGTTACATAACTTTTCATCAGTAAACGTTTAGAGCCATTTTTTGCTTATTAATATATGTACTACTACTTATTGTAATTTTTTCTGTGAATTATAAACAAAAACGATAATGTAAATACAATTTTTTTTTGTTCCACAGGCAAGTTCAATCCGCAAAGCGCACATGCGCACACACACCGGCGAACGGCCGTACAAATGCACCAAATGTCCGGCGCAGTTCAGCCAAGCTGGTGTCCGGAACACTCACTTTAAGCTGGTGCATCTCAAGCTTACTAGAGACGGGAAGCCCAAGCCTAGCAACAGCTTTAGATAGCTACAATAAATAAATACATTAAATAAATAGTTGTTTTATTGTACCAAAAGCTAAGCTGTTGTCCGGAACACTCACTTTAAGCTGGTGCAACTCAAGCTTACTAGAGACGGGAAGCCTAAGCCTAGCTAAGCTTATAAACTATTGTTTTATTGTTTTGAATTTTAGGCACAGTAAGCCGGCCATTAATGAAGCTAAGTGATTTATAACTGAGCTATCCACCGTCATAATGATAAAGGAGTATATGTATATTATTATTTCATATGTGTATATATATCTATAAATAACACCACCCACCTAATTACAATTAAACAGTTTTTCCGTACTACAGGTTGCCTGTAAGAAATCACTAATAGTGATAAGGCCGCCTATTGTCAAAACACTTCGCTGTATTTTGATTTCTAGTTTAAGGTGTATTTCTGTATTGTATAGTAAATTGACAATAAAGTATTTTTATTATTATTATTATTATAAAGGAGATAAAGGAAAGCGATAAGGGAAAAATAGGCGTCTGGTCTTTTCATTTACTGAAGGAAATGCAATAACATCTCTGATGTAAACTGTAGAGACAATAAAATAGTCTTAACTACAGCGCCTTTACAAGTCTCCGTAAATATGAAGTATAATTTTAATGAAATTTGGTACACTGATGGTCTAGAGCCTGATATAAAACATAGGCTACATTTTAAGTGGAAAAAAGGGTTTTAAGGGAGGAAGGAGGGACAAAGTTTGTATGAAAGTCCACGCGGACGGAGTCGCGGGCAACAGCTAGTTCACTATAAATTTAAACCCAAATAACCAAAAAAATCTTGTTTATCTGCGTACATATAATAAACCATTTATTATTTCTAAATAATAGGTAAACTTAACAAATAGGTAGGCAAACATTAATAAATAGGTATCATTTAAAAGTAAATTATTCAATTAACCCGTGTTCCTCGAGTTAACGTCAATTTAAATGAGAAGACTATAAATATAATACTACATAAAAATGTATCGGTTCTGTATTTAATATAAAGTTTATTTCTATAAATAATTGCGGAAACCACCAAAACTGATAGGATGTCAGTTAGCAACTAGTAGGTCCTTACATCCTATGAATATACCATGAATATCCTACATATTATCGTTGCCCGAATATTTTAATAATTGTATATCCGACACGCAAAGTGTGAACGCGCGTTACAATCTAAATGCACGAGATTACGTTGGGATACATCTGAAGATTTTTCTAATGTTATACTGTTTTATCGAATTGAGTATTTTTATTTAACAGGTTAGGCCTGAAAATTATGAGTTTACTGGGTTTTGCGGATCTTGATTTTTAGATATTTCTGTACTATCTACATAGATGAATAATTTGACTTAAAATAATTCTCAAAATCGCCTTATTACCTAGATCTAGGTTTGTTCTAACCTCAGTTTATTAAAATCGTTCAATAAGATCTTAATGCGCTTTCTCTTAATTACTTTTAACACGGATTAATGATGGTACCCTAATGCGAAGTAATTTAAGAAATTAATATAAAACATGATAACAATTTGTAAGCGTATTGTGTTTTATTTGTACATGAATAACCTTATTGTGAATTTATTATAGGACTTTTCTGAACACTTAACTATATACACTAGTAACTAGGTACATATCATAATTTAGTTTGTTTTAAATAAATTAAATTAGATTATTATATTTATTTTATCAATTCAATTTGTATTGGTACTAGTTTTGAATGTTGATGGTGGTAGCGTCAGGTCAATTGTATGGTATTTACTTTATTCTATCCTGAGATATATCCTGAGACCGTTATCATGTGCACCGCACCGGATCAAGAACATCCGCCGGTTCGCGGATGTATGTCGCGCTCCCGTGGGAGCTGCCCGCCCTAACCTTAGCAATCACGGGCCCAGCGCGCCGGTGAAAGTCTATGCCTCGCGCTCTATGATCTATGCTCTACGATCTACGATCTATTGTCTGTGCACGATATGCTATGGATTCGCTAATCTAGCCAATTTTTAGGTTATCTATACATATAATAAAAACGTAACGAGTCCCTGTCTGTACATGGAAGATACA
>JADANM010005856.1:5047515-5062306 GCA_026213755.1 Eurema hecabe | reverse complement strand
GAACGTTTGTTGGCGCGGGTTAGGCATTTTCAAAAATGCTGCCAAATGTCACATTTCTATGCGCAGCTAGTATAACATAAATACGTTGCTTCAATGCAAAATGTTGGTTTGATTAAAACGTATCAACAAACTTTCTGGAGATCCCTCAATCCCATTTAATGAAAAAGACTCGTATTTTCATAATAGTACCTACATAGTAGAATTTAGCATTAAGCATAAATCCTTCATCCTATTCTTTACTCCCTTTTATCTAAAAATCTCTTACTTTACCCTTTTTAAAGTCCGGCATTCGTATACGTATTCGTTAGCCACTTACTTAGTTACAGTCAACAGTTAACCCGTTATTACATAAAAAACTTTTTTAACATCAACCAGTTCCCCGCCACAAAAATAGAATAGCGGCCGTTTCAAAACCGTTTCAAAGTTTAAAACGAAGAATTAAAACAAAGAAACAAAAGGTCCATAATTAATGATGGCATTGCATTTGCCAGATGGGCCGGGCCCGTCATTTTCAACCTTGTATCGATCGTGTGACCCACTTTCGAGATATGGGACCCATGGCTCCATAATTGTATGCTGGAATTTTTACTTACTCATAGTACCTATATATTATGTTTATTTTTAAAAGTCTTCAGGAAGTAATAAAGAAACCAAACGTGGAGATCATTCGGCATTCCCACTAATATTATTAACGCGAAAGTTTTTGAAGATGGATGTAAGAATGTCATGCAAAAATTACTTAACAGATTTGGGCGAAGTTTTGCAAACAGGTAGATTAGAGATATGTTTTATCGCAGTATTGACACAGTAACGAAAGCTACGCTCGTATAATCGCGGGCCTTGTGTGTATATTAAAGAATATTATGTACCTATACAAATCAAATTACCTTATTTATCTAAAAATATTATAATGTGTTTGGAAGTTATAGAGATTGGGGCTGTATCTAGTCATATTTAAAGGCAAATCGAAGTTATTTAGTCTATCTTCTTATGTCGTAGCGTCTTCGAAAAACCTCTATACGAAATTCGCTAAGGTAAGACGGAACTCAGTGGAGTCGGTACAAGTCATGCTCCCGTCCCTAAAGTTCATGGCCTATGACGATTTCTGCACTATAAAAACATAGAAAGAAATATAATTGTTGTACAATCGGAAATATACCAAAATTATACTGATTTTTAAAGTTTTCAAACACTAAACTTATCTACAAACAAAAAAGCAAGCAAAAGTTAAGAGATACTCTAATCATAAAAAAGATTATAATGTGTAATGGAATTTTATATTCCTATTTTCGTTTATTCAAAGAAAACGTAACACTAAAACACAATCCTCTTATAACTCATGTTGTTTCAAGCTTAAAGTATCACATATAAATACAACTTGCGCAAACACGATAAAGCTAATGTAAACGTTATGTTTCCCTAGCTGTTACCCGCGGATTTACCCGCGTAAGTTCTCGTGTCAATATCAGAATAGAAAGTAATTTTTGTGTCATTCTAGGGCCAAACTTGTATGCAGTAACTTTTGCGTGAAAGAGAAACAAGGAAGCGCAACTTACAAACCTTCGCAATAATAATTATAGCCGTAATATTAACAAATAAATTTCCAGAAGTAGAATTTAGGAGAAATTTTGCATGATGAAGTTTTTTGGTTTGTAATTAGGTACGCTAAAAATTATTTATTTTGACAGGGTGTCGATACAATGCGACTCTGAAATATTATGATAATCTATTGTTATCGTAACTACCGGCCTTACATTCAACTATAGAAACAAAACTTGTACACGAGATTTTAAGCGGGCGTGAAGAGTATATTATAATAGTCCAAGAAAATAGAGCTTTAAATACGAATTTCAGAAAAAAACTCGAATTTTTTATATAGTGTACTTTGAAAGATACGTAAATGAATGATGAGTCTTTTTTTTAATTCATCCACGAGAACTTGTAATAAACCTCTTTTTTAAAGAAGCAAAAAAATTCATTTACATTATACGTACATGCAATATACCAATAAAAATAAAATAAACTATTACACTATTTATTTATATTTGAACTAGTCTGAATTAAGCCGGTCCGGCTTTTTATAATAGGGACAAATAAAGCGATTGTTTTTAATAGTAAGTAGAGACTGAATATGGTTGACTTGTTTTTTTATTTAGCACTAGCTGTTACCCGCGAGTCCGTCCGCGAGGACTTTTATATAAACTTTTACCCCCCCTCTTCCACCTAGTTAAAAAGTACGTAAGCCTACGTCCTTCCCCAGGCTCCAGACTATCTTTGTACCAAATTTTGTTCTAATCGGTTCAGTAGCTTTAGCGTGATGGAAAGACAGACAGACAGATAGAAAGAAAGAGTTACTTTCGCATTTATAATATTAGTATGGTTTATAGCAATATTTTATAATCGGTAGTAATATAATTAATTATAAATCAATGTAAAGTTTAGGAAAAAAGAGTTCGACTAGGTAAGTATATTAATAGAAAATAATAACGTTAATAGATCAAAGAAAGAAACGAAAATACATATAATATACGTTTTTCATAATTTCAGTTTCAATTTAAATACTTCACAAAGATAAACTAAGGTTATTTAACTTTAAGGTTATTAAACTTGTGGAGCAAAATACTTTCAGCGTCCGTTAAGACCGCCAATGCTCTGAAATAAGCACTTACTACGTTTCAGAACGGATTTGAGATATGACATTTAGTATGTTTGCGAATCTGTGGTAAGAATTTTTGGCGGGAAATCATTTGCAAGATGGCGGATGTTATCCTCGCGTCCTTGCGCACCCTACGAAGTACGTACTACGAAATAAAAACATTTTAAGTAATTGTATTTAATACCGAATTCTTTTGTTAAATTAAAATTACCATAGTTTTATAAATTTTGGATCATGGTATGATAAATAATTGTGCTCTCTTTCAACCTTCGAACCAACTTAACCATAATCTATATATATAAAAATAAAACCCATTTTCCGTTGTCACGGCACAACATGAAAACGGCGTGACCGATTTGGCTGTTTTTTTATTGTATTTGTTATTATTAGGAGAAGGTTATTTATGTAAGAAAAGATTAGCATTTCACTTTTTTGATATTTCATGAATATAGGTCGATACGAAATTCGCTGGGACAGTTAGTAATCAAATATAATAGACCCTTTATACAGGGTACAGGCTGCAATAAGCACTTTGATATGTTAAAGTTTATAAATACTGTTTTTAGTGGAAAAATAAAGGTCTGTTGTCGGCTTAAACTCTAAATACGATTATACCCCAAAACATCAGAAGCTCTACTCCGAACACAATCGATGTCGATTTTTATTATTTTCGATACAGTTTTTGAGCAACTTCGAATTAATATAAAAACTTTTTTGTTCCTGTTTCGATAACATTCCGATAAACTGATGAGCGGTCCGATTCTTTATTAGAGTATATTAAGTCTCATAGCTCGGTTAGCAGTATCAAAAATTTTCGATATCGACGACGATTGCATTCGGAGTAGATACTCAGAAATCCTCATATTTCTCGTATCGTTTCACACCTGAGAAACGATAGTAGGGTGTAAGGAATTCGGAGGCTGCGCGCATGTGCGTGGACCAGGACTTTGCCCCTGAAATTGTCCTTTGTTACATTCCACGGGCAGAGCTAGAGTGCTGACGTCACAAACTTACTCCGTTTGGGCGGGAAAGTAAGTAGACATTCCTTTACTTAGCTATAAGAACTTTTTGCTGAAATCTGAAGCATCTTTTAATATTAAGATATCTTTATATATGGACTGTTAATAGTATACGTTATAATACGTCTTAATATTTTATTGAATCAACAATTGTATACGCATGCCTTCCTGTTATGAAATATTCACTAACTTTGAATTTCTTAAGATTCTACGTCTAATGATAAACTACATCGTTTTAAAAATGATTACTATATTACAAACACATATTTAATAAAAAAATCAGGTCATTTTGAAATTATCGCTTTCGATAATTTTGTTAACTAATCGCGACCCGTGGACTTACTCGCTTGGACGTAGTCAATTGTTTTACGGTGTTATTAAAAAGGACAAAATCAATTTCAATAAACGAAGCTATCATAGGATAAGAAAAAATTAAATCCCATCCGTAGTTCCAAAGATTACAGCTCTTAAAAAAACAAACTAATTAAAAAAAAAACCGATTGATATTATAAACGCAACGTATGTTTGTTGTTTTTTCACGCTTAAAACTACTGAATCGATTTGGCTGAATTTCAGCATACAGGTAGATTAAACTCTATATAGATACACAAGATATTTTTAACTCCGAATTGAAACGGAAAAAAAACTGCAAGAGATAAACTACGGGGCTCTGCCCGTAACATTATGATACTTAGATAATATCTATATACATAGTACCTATACGAAAAATATATAAGGATAAAAGGCTTTCAGAGAGTATAAAAGTGACAAGTTACAAATATAAAAGCTCTTTAGACAGGTGGATTGTGGGCGTGTGTTTGTTTTCCACGTGACATGTTCAATCCAGCAGATACGGGCTAAATGTAAAAAAATGTAGCAATTTTTTGTAGCAATATAGAAATACATTTTTTTATTACGAGAAAGTCAGCCGGGTCATCTTAATGTAGGTATATAATGTTGTGTTTTATATTACTTTTGCATATCAAATATTGTTCTTTTTTATTATTTATCGAAGCCTCTAAATGTAGGTCTTAAGGTAAAGGGCCCGACGCGACTTTTCTCTGCTTATCATCCTTGTGCTTCAGGGAATATTCCAAAAATAACTATCGTAATCGGTTCAGCTGTTATCTTGTAATATAAACATTAGAGACACCAACCTAAGAAATAAGTTTCGTAGGGTAGCTTCCGAAAATCTGTTACCAAACTCGAAATAGAGCAATCATCAATTTGCCAATTCCGCTCTACAGTCTACATGTTCTACATACAGCGTTTGTCCTGAATAAAACTGTTGGTGCTACAAGGAAAGGTAGTGGCAACAATCGATCAATTGCTCTAACCGGTGCAATGTCAACTAATAGCGCTCCCGTGACTCCGACACCTTCCGGAGGGTCCAAATTGTCAGCGAACGCTCATAAATTCTTTCAACGACTGACAGTTGTGCGGTTCACATGTATATCCTCTAGCCAGATATGTCGAGCAGCATCACATTCGTGTTCAAGCATGAGGCGGGACAACACGCACCTGTCAACCTGTCCGCCATCTTGCTTCTGACGTCTGTCGTTGCGTTCAGGAACGGTTGTGTATGTGTATGACGATGTTATTGTGTGCGTTCGGTAATTAGTGTTTAATACGTGTGATTCTGTGTGTGATTTTTCTGTTTATCGAGGTGAGTTTGCGGGTAGATTTTATTTAGCAAACGACTACTAGATCATTTATGACGGTAGAACGGTTTTTGCGTTTAAATTAACGGTTAGTGTCTGCATTTCATAATGTTGCCATGTTCAATACTCCACTGTAGTATATTTAAAATGAAAGTAATTACAATATCAATATCTTGGAGACGTTTTACGCTCTTGCTTATTCTTTTAATAACGTTTAAAGAATAAACAGACAAAGATTTAGTTGAAGTCCAACGCAGATTGCCCTACCGTTTGAACGATTACCTACTTCAATAGACTGTGAATCGGCAAAGCAGAATATTGTTATGATAATTGAACAAAGCCCGCATATCAATCATTGGATCAACTTCACTTGCGATGGCTTGCGATTATCCTATTAATAGTAGTTGCAAAAAGGCAAGGACAGTATTGGTCCATCTCTAGTATATTTTTAATACTTATTACTAAGACAGATAACTTATGTTAGACTTTTTAAAAATATCTTTAACTAACTGAGGGTTTAAGTAAATTACTCTTTTTTTCACGGATGAAATCCTGTTACGGATACTGCGTCCTCCTTGGAGGAGAAGGAGGCGGTAACATTGGACTCGCCAGAAGGGCCTAAGTAAATTACCTTACGAAAGAGTTTGTATGGATGTTAGATCCGATGCCTTTGTGAATATTTTAAATAATACTAGCCGCGCTCCGCGGTTTGACCCGCATTAAGCGTGTAATAAACACATAAACCTTAATTAAGAATCACTCTATCTATTGTGAAACACCGCATCAAAACCGTTGCATAGTTTTAAAGATTTAAGCATACATAGGGACAGACAGACGGCGGATAGAGACTTTGTTTTATACTATGTATATTATATTGTAATTGAAATGATTCTTTCTAAGTATATTATTATACTAGTATTGTTTTCTGTTACTGTGTTTTCTAATCTAATGTTCGCTGGAACAAAGCTCATTTTCTATTTATTTATTTATGAAAGAGAACAATCTGTATCTCTCACAAAGTAATGTCTGACAGACAACCATGGAAATGAAAGTTTCTACCTTAATGCATGTTTAATACATAAAGTTTTAAAATTTTTATTTAAGTGATGAACAACATTTATCTTTAATATTTTTAATAACAAGCTACAATCTTTCTACAGCTACAAAGCTATAGTATTTTCAATATTTTAATTGCTATTCTGCTGTTTTAAAACCACGACGAATCCAACAAAAAACAGAAACAACTTTTAAATCAGAATAGTTTTGCTTTAGTCTGTGACATTTATTATTCACTAGCCGCCCCGTTGGGGGCTGCTAGTAAATAATAAAATAAACAAATAATCTTCCCGCTTAATAAAGAACATATTTTGACAAAGTAAGTATGACAAGACGAGACTGTAATGCTAATAATTTATAACTTTACCCTCCGATCGAACATCTATGAGAACTTACAACTGTCGAACGATATTTATAGGTAAATTTACTGATGGTTAGAACCTTCTAGAACTAGTAAGTTTATAAACACTTTTACATATAAACTTTAACTCTTTGTGAATCCTCCTGAATCTTACTAATATAAGAAACGCAAAAATTTGTAAAAAATATTTTTAGATCTTTGCTAGACGTTCGCGTAACAACTATAAAATAGATTAAGCTGGTATAAATACTTTTAATTTCATATCCAGCATTGTGACCAGATTTTACTTGAATACTGCAAGTTTATTAAGTCTTAAGTCTTTTTTTCCAGCAGCAAAAGTTAGATAGAAAATATGTAAACTGTCTCGTTCTTCAAGAAATTAATACAACCGTTGTTTTTAGGGAAAAATAACTGTTATATATTTTTTAATTCGCATTCTACAATTATCTTTCTTGTTATGTTGTTATTCTAATTAGGCATATGCTTATTTTAAAATGTGATAATTCAAACGCTGGTTAGAGAGAAATAAAATAATTTTTTTAACATTATTTTTCTTTCAAATATTGTATATGAGTTTATTTAGTCATACTTGGTTCAGTAAAAGTATCATTCATAAAAATCAGACAAATATTACGAGGGTAACAGAAGCCGTCGGTTAAAATTGATTGCTCTCCTGCTGAGGCAAATAATTGCGTATTATGATTTGCTATTGTGTTGGCAAATTTAATGGTTTCCTAATATTGTACGGTATGTTATAGTTAAGAGAATATGAACTTTTTGAGAGTAGGTCGTTTTGTTTTCGCCATTATATATTTATTTGTAGTATAATTAGTTTAAAAAAAACATAGAAAATTAGGTAACGAGTATTTGTTTTCACCGGACAGACTTCGTTTTGTCAATTATTAGATGTTTTCTGGCCGTAAGAAATATCCTTATTTTTTATTAATGACTTCTACGAACATTTAAAAAATGAATTGCCCAAAATTGATCCAAGTATTTTTTAAGTTATGCACTTACCACACACACGTTTCATTTTTATATTTAAAAATAGACTTACTCATCTACTACACTGGTTCTCTTATAATCATTAACTACGCTTTTACCCATGTTATTAAAGTTCCTTAAACAGGACCAGGATATAAAATATCCTAACTGCAATCTATGGTTTACAATTACGCTAATTTCTATACCCGGTATTAAACAGCCAAAATCTAATCAGTAGATTCAACGTGCATCTATCCAAACATCTCCACATTCTTACCAAATTTATAATACACATTAGAAGAATAGAAAAAGGAAAATTTTCCATTCTGTCTGTCCAGTTACCAAGAGTAACAGTTATTACCTATTATTAGAAATCGATACTGTTGACGAGAATGCAGACACAAAACAAAATAAGAGAAGTCGCAATTCATCGTAATTTAACTTCTTTTCATTTACATTTAGTTGAGATAAAATATTTCTAAAATGAGAGAGAAACATGACTGATCTTTTGTTTGTTATCTGAGATATTTTTGATATGAAAATATGGTCCTTTAATTTGTTTTGTTAAAACTGAAATGTAGACGTATGGAATATCGAATTATAGTGGCTACGCGTTTTTAAGAAGTATATATGTATAGTCACATTCGGTTTAAAAATACCGTTTTAATAAGAATTCTATAACACTCATGGTATTAGTGTCGATCAATCTTTTTAAATATAAATATAAAAGTGCCCTTTTAAAAAAACAAATCGACACTCAAAATATAATAAAATCGTATAGTCTTTGACTTTGACTTTGACAAAAATAATCCTTCCTATCTATCAATTATTTCTTAAAGTACTCAAGTCACACACACACACACACACACGCACATCAAAACACGCCCACACACACACTCATACACAAACTCACGCAAAAATGCCAAATGATATGCCAATCTGTTTTAATTAAATTTTTGTATATTTTTTTAGGAATATTTTTTTAAGGAGTATTTTTTTTAAATTTCATCTGTATAGGTCAGATAAATGGGGACTGGCTTTCTCTCCCTAACCCCAAATAACATCTCAGGGAGCGGGCGGCATCTGAAAACCAGCGCTATCCTGAGAGTTCGCTCTCAGGATAGCATTTTTATTTATTTTTATTTTTAGTAAAGTTAATAAGGCATTCTTTTGTATTGAATTTTTATACCTAGGACCGCGGATTATATCCAACTTTTGCCAACCAAAATTATTTCTTCTTCAGTATCCCTTAACAGGATTTACAGTCACTTTTGCAGACTCTTTCCATCAAAACATCCCAAACCCATGAATATAATACTTAGATACTTCGATATATAAAATTTAATTTGTTTCAGAATCAACCACTAATCTAGTCCGTGTACTTTATAACAATGTTAATACAGTTTCCTTGACTTACAATCTATAAGGTAGAGACATATCGGGAAAAGTACAAAGGAAAATTGAAGTAGCTAAATAATAAACAAAGAATATAGAGATGGACACAAGAAACGATGGGCACGGTGATGACATTGAACTGAGTGTTCAGGGAGCGAGTAAACCCAGGTGAATATTATATATTATTACTATTAAGTCTTGCAAATATACAAGTGAATTTGATTACTGAAATTGAATTTGTTGTAATAGGTGGCAAATAAGAAGAACACTTCGAAGTGTTTGCAAAATCTGATAATCTTGTTCTGTTCTTGTTTTATGTAGCAGGCTTTAAGCTTTAACTTTGTAGCCTTCAGATTTATAAGCCGTGAACACATTCCAGTGTCTATCGGATGAGTAATTATATTTTATGAGTGTATAATTTCTTCAACGTTTGTAAGACTATGACAAAAACCTTAACTGACGTAATTTTAAAATTCATCTTTGTTTCTATAGTCGTAATCCCAATACGTAAAATAACAACGATCAATTGACTATTTAAAGTATACTTTATCAATGAATTAAACCAAAAAGAGTTTCTATTAAGTTTCATGTCTTTCAGCGACGTTGGCACAAAATCTGATCTACCCGAAAGAGGATCATGGGCCAGCAAACTGGATTTTATCCTGTCCGTGGTGGGACTTGCAATCGGCTTGGGCAACGTGTGGAGGTTTCCCTACCTCTGCTACAAGAATGGCGGAGGGGCTTTCCTCATTCCCTACTTCCTCACTCTCATCCTGGCTGGGATCCCCATGTTCTTCATGGAGTTAGCCATGGGTCAGATGCTTACGATCGGCGGTTTGGGAGTGTTCAAGATTGCACCTATATTTAAAGGTAGGGTTGCTTTTTATAAAAATACTAGAAATACTTTAGGAAGCGGTTGAATGCCTGTTTTAATATTGAAGGGAACATAAGCGGAAAATTACACACATACCAATAATCTTAATAAAACGATATGTGTAGTTCTAGTATAAAAAAGCTAAAAATAATTTCATAGCTAATGTAAATTATTTAGTTCGTCAATAAAAACTTATGTATACAATTAAATCTTAGATGCTAATGCAATGGAGTATTTGCCAAGCTTTTAAAACTGTTAATTGTTTTTACGATTCCAATCTTTGAACAAATTAAAATATTATTTTAATAAATTTCAACGGAAGATTTGATTAAATATATCAGCGCTAAAATATACAACGGTCGTTATTCTCGCAATAATAAACTACTTATTAATATTAACATTCGAATGGCAGTTAAGTTACTCAAAAATTTAACGAATTATCGTAAAACTGAACTTATTTAATTAACGTCTGAAAACCGAATGCAAAGCAAATTAATTTTAATGTAAAGTTAACTCCACCAGAATGGAGTGCAAGAAATTGAAATTTTGACCAGTGAAAATGTATTAACGCAACCTAATTAGGTCAATGAGAATTATAACCAGACTTGGGTAGATAGGGAATAAAATGCAACTGTGTACTGTAATTTCTTAGCGACAAACGACATTTTGCTACAAAGACCCTTGTTAAGGGTAAGATGATCTCCGGTAGGCAATTTAGCCCATTTTCCCTTTTGTTCCTTACAAAGCTTTAACTTGAGCAATTTCAAAATACCTCGCATTTGTTTCATATTCGCTCGTTTGCTTTGTAATTTCGATGGTAAAATAGGTCAGTTGGATTTTTACTGGAGAAAGTATTTTGAATAAGTAATATTTGTTATAAAACGGCGATTTATTGTTGTTTTAGCTTTTGTTTACGTACAACTAGAAGGTGTTTTAAACTGCACAAAATTAACTAAACTAAAATTATACATCGTATTAGAAAAACATGTTAGTAAAGTATTCAAAAATGAGAAAAAAGCACAAGGGCGTAAAGATAGCTTTATAATTAATTGTAAGCGATCTTAAACATAAAATGCAGGAAGTTGTGTCAGTCGAGACTAAATGCAATATATTTTATTGCAATATATTATTCAGTAAGGAAAGCGAGCTGGTTTTTCGAAAAGTGGTCTCCAATGAATCATAAGTGCAACCGAACTCCTTTTGTTTTCAACTATTCATTTGGTAATGGTTTATATATGTTTTTCAAGGTATCGGATACGCAGCCGCCGTGATGTCATGCTGGATGAATGTCTACTACATCGTCATCCTGGCCTGGGCGATATTCTACTTCTTCATGTCAATGAGATCTGGTAAGATTTGTTGTTATATCAACATCTTTAGGTATTATTCAAAACTTGATCTTAATCAATTTTAAAGAAAAATATATCTTTATTCAACTAGGTTACATATAATAAAACTTTTAATATGACAACCGTTTTGGTACAGCGTAATTTCTACAGAGTGGAACCAGCAAGAAACTCTGACTCAGAGTAATTTGAACATTTATTTGCTATGAACCAAAATACTTATATTAGTAATTGAAAAATAGTTTTATAACAGTAAAACAAAACGGCCTGTACAGTAACCGCTTTTTTTTAAACTGCCCATTTAAAAAAGATTATGAACCTTATCTTTGGCAAGCTATTTGACAACATAAATATGGATCATGAAAATTGCCATATCTTTATTTATTTTGTATTTCCAGATGTTCCCTGGCGCAATTGCGACAACTACTGGAACACGGAGACCTGCGTGAACCCGTACGACCGCAAGAACCTCACCTGCTGGTCATCCATGGACATGACCACATTCTGCACCCTCAACGGAAAGAACATCAGCAAGGCCATTCTTTCAGACCCTGTAAAGGAGTTTTGGGAGTAAGTGACCGTTGTTGCTTTTTGGTATAGACCGTTGAATTCTAAATTTTGAATCCTTAAATAGAGCGAGTACTTATTAGATCAAAACCAGAAGTATTTGAAACCAATAATTTTCATAACGAATAAAATATTGCTTTGATAGCTTTCTTGAAATGTCTTACTAACCACTAATTAGCTATGCCAGTTATAGCGAACATATACCCAGGTATATGCCACGAGTATGATATTAGCGAAGATAATAAATTTGCAGTATCATTTCTGGCATCCATTAGGTTAAAATTTCTGACACCAAGTGTTTGCGAAAGCAAATTCTGAAATGGTATTTGACAAACTGGTGACTAACATTACAAAAGACTTAATTTTCGGTATAATTTCTGACACCCTCTATGTAACGATCTGACATCACATGTTATCCAAAGCTATTTATGACAACTTGTTTTGTGACGTATCCAGACGTCGCGCGCTGCAGATTTCCAGCGGTATCGAGCATATTGGCAACATCCGCTGGGAGCTGGCCGGTACATTGCTGCTGGTGTGGGTGCTCTGCTACTTCTGCATCTGGAAGGGCGTGCGATGGACCGGCAAGGTGGTGTACTTCACTGCGCTGTTCCCTTACTTCTTGCTCACCGTGCTGCTGATAAGAGGTATGGTCGATTCAATGTTATCTACATGAGTGATCTGATTGAGAATAATAATCTTTATTCATTCAATACAATGAATCACAATACATTATTCAACAAAATTTAGGTACATTTCGCACTTAGATTTGTATTGAGGCTGGTGCCTATTAATGTTTTGCTTATTATGGTTAATATTTATTTGTGTAACTAGCCTAACTAAGAAAGCAAAATTAAAGAAACATCTGTTAAAAAATATATAATTGATACCATAAAGAATAAAAGTTTATTTCTCGATTTTTTGATAAGATAGACTAAGTAATGCTTAAAATAAATGCGAATTCGCTCTTTTCGATGTCATTAAAAATGTACTACTATTGAACCTAAATTTAAATTTAAATGTTTGCATTTTTTGCAGGTATAACTCTCCCCGGCGCGATGGAAGGCATCAAGTTCTACATAATGCCGAACATGTCGAAACTTCTCGAATCCGAAGTGTGGATAGATGCCGTCACTCAGATTTTCTTCTCGTACGGCTTGGGTCTCGGGACACTGGTTGCCCTGGGAAGCTACAATAAGTTTACCAATAATGTCTACAAGTAAGTTTTTCAAGAGCTTAGAAGAATCATGCTTCGGTGTTTGTTGTTTTTTATTGAGTTTGTCACGTTGTAGGGTGTCAATATGATATGATAAATGTACTAAATCGAATTTGAGAATTCACCAATTTATTCATGTTAAGCTACATAATATCTTGACTAGGATGGGAAATACACTGGAAAAACCGCAGGCCAGAAACCTTTACGCCCGTTCATGTTACACATAATATTATAAAGTGGATTTATCAGGAGTGCGTCCAGCTCGTCTCCCCTCTTCATATTATAAAAAAAAATAATTATATAAAAAAATTATACAACAAACTTATTCTACTTGTTCTAAAGAATCATTTCATTTCGCAATTCTAATAGTTTATCAATAATACTTACTGGCTATGATATTTTTTTCAGGGATGCTCTCATAGTTTGTTCAGTGAACTCAAGTACGTCCATGTTCGCTGGTTTCGTGATATTCTCCGTGGTCGGCTTCATGGCCCATGAGCAACAAAGGCCAGTAGCTGAAGTAGCTGCTTCAGGTAACGATGAGTTAAATTATACATAAATATTGTTGCGACCGAATGAATAATTAGTTTGGATAAAGCTTCGATACTTCTAATTTTTTTTTAATAAGACTGCAACAAATGTATGTACATTCGCAAAATGATGAAAATAGGTAATTTATTTTTCATCAATCTTTTTCCAGGTCCTGGCTTAGCTTTCCTAGCGTATCCATCAGCGGTACTCCAACTCCCAGGAGCTCCATTGTGGTCTTGTCTCTTCTTCTTCATGTTGCTTCTCATCGGTCTGGACAGCCAGTTCTGTACCATGGAGGGCTTCATCACGGCCGTCATTGACGAGTGGCCGAAGCTGCTGAGACGAAGAAAGGAGATCTTCATAGCTATTACCTGTGTTATCTCGTATTTGGTCGGACTTTCGTGTATATCTGAGGTAAGGAGAATCTTTAAGTCTTATTATTTAAATGGCTTTCAAAGCCTTAAAATGTTTCTTCAGTTATAAGGTCGTACCTATGCTTTTTAAGAAATTTTTAAAACTTAGAATAATAATCGTCAATTTCCTTTAGCGGTGAACGAAACCTGCGCAGAAGTCGAAAATAAGTCGAAGATTGGTTGTCCCAGTCGTGTTGTCTTTCTCGCACCCACGAGCGCGATTCTACCGACGCGCAGCTATTCTCGTCAATCGCTAAACTTTTTTGACGATTATTATAGTAACATTAAACCTATGAAAGAAACAAGATATTGCTTCATACATATCTAATCTCTATGTTGAGTATTTATTTACAGAAATTGTTTCCATGTTCATAAATTTTAACCAGTGTTTTTTTTAAAAGTTATTTTCCCAAAATCTTAGTTATCTTTTCTAGTAATGTTTTCGAGTGTATTTATAAAGTAACATATTGTTCTAGGGCGGTATGTACGTGTTCCAAATCCTGGATTCGTACGCGGTTTCTGGCTTCTGTCTTCTCTTCCTGATCTTCTTTGAGTGCGTCTCCATCTCCTGGGCGTTTGGTGTCAACCGCTTCTACGATGGCATCAAGGAGATGATCGGGTACTACCCTACCATCTGGTGGAAGTTCTGTTGGGTCGGATTTACGCCTGCTATTTGTATTGTGAGTATTTTTTTAATTTTCCAATGAGAGTA
>JADANM010005856.1:5008986-5036443 GCA_026213755.1 Eurema hecabe | reverse complement strand
TAAGCTATTTTAATATTTACGGATGATGTCAAATAAACATGAATACATCCATACTTCCATACATATTAAACATACCAAAGTAACTCTGTCTGAATGTCCTTCCGTCTGTCTGTCTATTTTTCCATCACGCTAAAATTGCTGAACCGATTAGAACGAAATTTGGTACACAGATGGTCGCCTGAGAAAGAACATAGGCTACTTTTTCAAAATCAAAATTAAAAATTTTTATTTTTCTGAGTAGATTTGAAAGACAAATACCTTCAGAAAGTCTACATGGTGCCTACCACCGGTTCGGGAACTAACCCGGCGAGAAGAACCGGCGTAAGAGACTCGCACGGGTCCCACACTTTTTACCAAAAAAGGGGGAAAAAAATCATCTTTTAAAATATATAAAATTTACAATTGAGTAACTTAACATAAGTATATATTAAATACATAATTGTACGTCATATTATAATAGTGTAGAAGAAGCCTTGCAAGCAGCCATCCTACTCCCAAGATGTGCCATCATTTAGGAAATCATTGACCTTATTTTGGCTTTGGCATACAAACGTTCTTTTACTACTTTTTTAAATTTATTCATGGAAAGGTTTTGAACGCTTTCTGGGATTTTATTGTAAAGACGTACACATTGACCTTTAAACGATTTACTAACTTTACTAAGTTTGATCACCGGCAAGTCAAGTTTGTGCTCATTTCTAGTGTTTCTACAGTGAACGTCACTTCTAGTTTTAAATTGACTTATATTTTTTCTTACATATATGACATTATTCAAAATGTATTGAGAAGCAACAGTTAGAATACTAACTGGGTGGACTAGGGTTAAAGGGGGGAAAAAGTCCACACGGACGGAGTCACGGGCAACTAGTGGGGGTAAGTTTAAGGGAACTTAATTTTAGTAGAATTTAACTTTTTATATTTTCTTGGAAAAATAATATTAAAGTAGGTACCTATAGACTCTATTCGCGGAAGAGTCTGCAAAGGTGCCCGGGATCCCCACTCACTGCGGCGGAGCGATTAACAGTGGGGTTTTGGTCGGTAGAAGTCCGACATAACCCATGGTCCTTCCCCGAGATCCATGGGTATCCTATGAGGATTTCCCCACTATAAACAAAAAAAAGGTATAGACTCTATGTTCTCCGCCGTTTGTTTTTAGAACGACTTGGCCTAATTATTTGGTTATTATATTATAGATTTTGCATCAAAATAAGAGCACTTGTACCTATTACGTCACTTACATAGACTGATTGTTTATTTTATAACGTTTCATACGTTGGGACGATTTTATCGATACCAGTAAAACATACTGTTACGAAATAAGTGAAACTCTCTGGATAACGCCTTCATTGTACGGTCGGCAAATACGGATCCGATCCAAATTATAATAAGTATGTCAAAATTATATAAGGTTGTGTTCACAAGGAACATTCCACTTGCATTTAAGTGAAATTACTTATTTATATTATAAAGTTTATTTTTCGTATAAGATGGTGCACAAATAAGCAGGAGTTTTCTTTAAACGACCACCTTCGCCCATGAAAAGTCGCAAAGCTGCATCATGCATGCGTTGCTGATCTTTAAAATACGGTAGAGAGAAAGGATTTGTGACAAAAGGGGTTTCTTTTCTTTCTTTCTTATATATTATGGCATTAGCGTTTAGATTTTTGCCAATGTCAAGTAAAATCGTCATCAAGTCGTCTTTAGTAGAGTCAGTCAGTCGTTTCGTTCTGCCCTTCGTAAAGTGATAGTGAGCTTTACGAAGAACCTAGACGAATCTTGGAGCAATCGGAACGGCGCTACTAAGCGCTCTCAAATGAATTCTTCATTTCTTGGACATTTATTAGCTAGTTTACTGCATGATACACTATCACAATCATACATTAAATCACTTTATGCACCAAAAAAGGAATATTCAATCGAGATTACATATAGACGCCGCACGATTCCCGCCAAAACTCCCGACAAAAGGGGTTAAAAGAGGGATGTTAAAAATGAAACGCAATGACGTCTCTGATTATATACCACTCCTTGACGTCGAATTTCTGTGAGGCAGTGGAATATTTCAAAATGTCTGTCATTTTTTTTATATTGTGACATAATTCGAAATTTTAATAACTACATTCATGCAATAATTATCATCTATCTAAATTTATTTAAAGACAATAAAATATTATCCTAACATTTCGTACCATTTGCGCAAGATCACAGCCTAATAAAGAGCCTCTATAACATAACCTTTAGTGTAGAAATAGAAATTATCACTTCGGACATTTTAGCGTGTTCGAAGTAAATCTTTAAGCAAACAACACATTATGTATGATGTAACATGGATTATGCTGTCAGCCTTGGTACGTGCAAACTTAACGAATATTTAGATATTATTTAAAAATAGACTCATTGAATCGCTCTAACTATTAAAGCTATACACAACTAATTTTTCTTAATATCTGGCAACTAAAATAGTATATCTATGGTTGCCTAAACACTGTAGAATACGTCACTGAAATACAGTGACGTGCAAATGTCACTGTGCTCCGGTCTGAAGGGCACTGTAGCCAGCGCAATTACTGGGCTAATAAGTCTTAACATCTTATGACTCAAAGTGGGGAGCGTCAATGTAGTGCACCCCTGCCCGGAGCAAAGTTCTGAAAACCACTACAATGATTTGGGCTGGCGTTTCTCTTACCATCAGGAGGGCGTCAAGCTCGTCTCACCACTTCATAGAATAAAAAAAAACTTTTATAAGTATTTTAATCTTATGATTACGATCATCTATATCATGAAATAAATTAAAAAATGCGGTTGTCTCATAACAACGATATTTAATTGAATTTTGTGTCAATAAGTAAGATTAAAAAAAAATCCTTCATCTTTATTTAAACGCGACAATTTATGTTAATTTGAATATTACATATGTATTTCATAAATTTTAGATAATATGTACTGTAAATTTATTTAATAAACTTGGTTTATTACGTTTAGTCACCACAGGAAATATATATTTATTTCTTTCATCGAGTATAAATTTAATTCTAAAAACAACAGTTTTATGAAATTTTACAATTTCTTTACTTAGCAACTGTATCCTTCAACTGACCTAATCTGTATAATTTTGACACGACACCTTTACAGAACATAAAACGTGTAAGTACAGTCGGCTACAAAACTGTATTAACAATTAACACATCAGATTACAAAACAAGTTGTGACTAAGATAATTCATACGTTGAATTTTTGTTTTCCTTACTTTGGGAATTATGTTATGATATGATTATTTTGTCACTCGTTACTAAATGAAATAATATTTAACTGTTTTTACATGTGGAAGAGAAAACCGGCTTCAAATAATGGCATCTCAATAGATATTTAATTGCGTTTCGTTTGGTACCCTTCCTGGGAACATCAGTAGGTACCCTATACTCCCCTTTTCGTGACCTCCTTTATCGCTTCATTCCGTTTTTTCATATCCTTTCATTCCCTCTTTAAAAGTAAAACGTAATCGTGAAGAGCTTAGCATTGCGACTCTTCATGTTCGAAGGCGGTCTCTTACCGACATCGTAAAAAAATGTTCAGATGGCTTCTAATTATTAAATTTGTGGTATATTTTTAATAATAACAATAATTTATTTCCAACATTAAACAATACATTGGTAAACAGCAAACTTCACAAAATTATCACCACTGTAATTTTTTAAGAATTTTAAATTTATTTTTATTATAACAGTTTTGTAGCCGACTGTACCCACGGTCACGTAAAATCTGACCTTCACCGACAGACACCAATATGTATTCATTGAACATTACTTTTATAGGCAAATATCGATAACGCGTGGTTCTGAATATTAATGAATTATTACCTCTTTCCGCTTTTGGCCTTTGGCGATGACTTAATTGAAGGTAAGATGGTACTGATAATACTATTATAAATGCGAAAGTATTGATGTATGGTTGCCATATTTATACCATAAAAATACAATTATTAAATATGTCAAACGAGATATTATAGAAGAAGAACTAAAAAAAATTAGGATAAGAAAGATTTGTTACTATAAACCTACGAAAGTTAAGAACGCGAAGGTTTGTGTTTGCACTTACATGCAAAAAAATACGAACATAAATGTAGAAAGGATTCTAAATTGACACGTAGGATACTTTATATTTCGATTTCGACAGTTATTTTTTATGTAAGATAAGCAGACATTTGGCCGCGATCCTGCCTGATGGTAAGCTAAGATGCGGCCTAGGAGCCGTCATATCTGCTTAGTAGCCTATTCACTTTCGTCTATATACATAAACCATATAAGTATACATACAGGTTTTTAATTAAAGGATGGCTTTGTGTGACAAGTCTAGTTGCTAAATTCTACAAAATATTAAAAGTTTCTAAATGAATTCTTAAGTCTTTCTACGACCATCATCTTCCAGTGACCACGATTTCAATAAAGCTTTTTAAATCTCACACATTACAATATGTATAGATCCGTATACAAGCACCGTATTAGTATCTATGGAATTCCTTGCCTCTCAATATTAGAAAAGCTAATTGCACATAACTCTTTCAAAAACCTTGTGCAAAAACACTAGCTTTCTATTACTTTAAACTAAACCTAGTGTAGTCTCAATATGTAGCCGGTCTGAATGTATGTCTTCATATAATATATTATTATATAATTAACATATTATTTTTATTTTCTTAAAGTTGTACCTCGCCACCCGTTTAAATATATTGATATCGTGCAATTTTTTCCTTATAGTGGTTGCCTGGTAGAAAACACTTTAGTGATGAGGCCGCCACTCACAAAATATACAATAGGTTAAGTATAATATTGTAATACAATGTAACAAAGAATAAATAAACAAATAAATCGTCTTAGTGTTTTATCAATATGTTAAGAGTTAAGACTAGTTAGTCTAAGTCCTATTAGACCAGTCATTTTAGGTTTCATCTGCGGAAAAAATCCTAGTGAGCTGAATTTTTGTATACACCTTTATTACGGCGTTATTATGAAGTTGTGAAAAATCGACATCGATATCGTGTCGGCTAAAAAAATTACAGAGGTCAAAAGGTCACGAAAATCAGTTTTTTGCAAATATTTCGCGACCTATTGCTCGGACGTTAATAGAGGTCATTATAAAAATTGTTCCTCATAAAATTGTCTACAAAAAATGTTTCTTATAGTTTTTCTGTAAAATTAACGGTTTTCGGATTATAGTGCTGAGAAAGTGGCTAGAATGCACTCGCATACGGTATTGTATACCGTACACCAAGGCGTAAACTCTATTGCTTTTTAGTAATGTTTGTGTGTCTCTAAATCTTTTATTTTACATTTAGATGTTTCCAGAAAGACATATTTATCGTATAGAGGTATAGGTTTTTAGTAAGACGTCTTTATCTCATTCAAAGTCAAGTCAAAGCAAAGTCTTTATTGCCTTTACTGGCAGATGTTTCGTATTTCATTATTCCGAGATCCGTCCCTTTATACCTTCTACTGCCAGTCAGACTGAGTTAACAAGACAAAGTACAGCTGTAAAATTTCCTTCATTACCACCTACTTCTTCAGCAGCTCAACAGCATATTTTTCGAGTATATTACCAAATACAAACCTGGCTAGGAAGAGACATCGATCGGGAACAGTGGGGTTAAAAAATAATATGCTGCATCCAATAATGACTTTATTACCACCAGCACCCGATCAACTACTGAATACAATCTTTTGTAATTGTACAAAAGGTTGTGGCGGCAAATGTGGATGCAAAAAAATAGGAATGAGATGCTCAAAAGTTTGTGGGCATTGCCGTGGCCAGTCATGCTTAAACACAGAGTCAACAAATGATGAAAATGTTGTAGATGTAGATTTAAATGAAGAAATAACTCCACTTGATATTTTGTCAGTAGCCATTAACGATAGTGAAGCTGAAAATATTGACAATGAATAAAAAAAAAATATTCGCGAAAATTTATTTTTTTTGGTATTTTTCAAAATTTTGATAAAAAATTACTAACGGTTAATTAAAAAAATCTTTCATTATATATCATGGATTATGCATATGGGGGAAACCATGTAAAAAAACGCGCCTTGCATTCTACCTGGAAGGTGGTGAGGAAACGAGTGCATCGTCACAATACAGTCGCTTCGCCACTTTCTCAGCACTATAATCCGAAAACCGTTAATTTTACAGAAAAACTATAAGAAACATTTTTTGTAGACAATTTTATGAGGAACAATTTTTTTAATGACCTCTATTGACGTCCGAGCAATAGGTCGCGAAATATTTGCAAAAAACTGATTTTCGTGACCTTTTGACCTCTGTAATTTTTTTAGCCGACACGATATCGATGTCGATTTTTCACAACTTCATAATAACGCCGTAATAAAGGTGTATACAAAAATTCAGCTCACTAGGAATTTTTCCGCAGATTGGGGTATAAAATGCCTAAAATGACTGGACTATATGAGATTGATTGACCTGCCGTGTTGACGTTGCATTGGCTTAGTGAGATGCAAATTGTAAAAAAACTAATTACAAAACGGTTTCTTTATAGAAGCTTAAGCCTTTAGAGATTCGCAATTTTGCGGCATTGAATAGAACTATGGAACTTGTATGGTAAGGCAATGTTTTATAAGACATTTTTGCTTGTTAAAATAAACTAACTATGGAAGATGAAAATCATAACAAGATGAAAATAATTATAACATTTTAATCTAATTTTTGATAGTTTATTTATTTAAATAATTGCTTAATTAAAGTAAATTGGCAACTAAAAAAAACTTAGTAACGTAAGGTTAGCAGAAAATAACTGTCAAATTCAAAAATGCACTAGCCAAGTACTTAACAATTTCCGTATAAATAGAAATTAGATAAGAGTTAATGTTATCTGACCTTGAGGTCAGAGTACATCGGGATCTCAGACACAAATAAACGAGAAACATTCCTGCTCTTACCGTGTATTTACTCTCATTGGTTTAATCTTCGAGATAAGATTACATGAGATTGTTTGAAGGTTCATAATTGTATGGGATGTCTTGTTAAAATTAAGGGTCAAAGAAAATAAAATTTAATGAGAGATAATTACATGGCGTGGCTGTGAAAGTTGTGTGTTTTGTAGGTATTTAAACTTGTACTAAGTTATATTTTAAGTTAATAATAAAAAATCGGTTATGAATAAAAAATATTTTAAAGGATCGTATCTAATTACGTCAAATACAAAAATAATTATCGGATTATGGAGTGAACTTTTTCTGCTAGCCAGAAAAAAATACAGAAAATAATAATAATAAATAAATATTTTCAGGACATTTATACACAGCGCCATCTAGTTAGCCAAGCTAAGCCGAAGCTTGTGTTATGGCAACTAGATAACGGAATAAATTACATTTACATTAATAACCTTTAGTCTTAAGTTTAAGAGTTACAGTGAAACTTTAAAGTCAAACAAATGTAACATATAAATTCGTTAATAAGTGCTTAACTTGATAACAGAAGGACCGATTTCGATATTGTTCTAGAATATTTCCTGAGGACAAAGATGGTTGTTTCGCTAAAAAATAATATATAGGGTTTAAGGTAACAGGCAATAGAGATACAGTGTGAACGAAGTCACGTTAGACCTGCTAGTATAATTATATTAATAATGAATCTTACAATTTATAGTATATGACAGACAATCAGCATTTTAAATAAAAATAAACAATATATCTACTTCTAAATTAATCTATTACGTTGTATTAATTACTTAAAATATTATCTATTATAAATGGTTACCATACAAGCTCTTCCTCCGGATACGTACGCTTAATAGTATTGTAATTATAAAGCTCGGGTATTTTAATTAAAAATCTCTAGATACAAATTGCTGTCCTGTCGCGCGACTTGCATGTTTCATTATTTTGTGGGAGGGAGAGTATAGATTATATTGTTCGCAGATGTGGCCATCGAATTATGTTAGCTACGACTCGTGACGCCTCTTAGAGTGTAATGTAATTAAGTACTGATCGACCACTAAAAAATGCTGCAAAAGGAGATAGGTTACATTCTAGAATAAATCCTAAAGAAAGCGCAAACATGGACTTTCTGAATAGCAACACACAAAGGAAGTTCGAATAAAGGTGTGGTAAAAAGGTTTAAATAATTTTCTGCTGCTTAAGTACTATAATTCCCATGGTGATGTTATAATATAGCCTAAAGCTTTCTCAATAAATAGACGATACAACAATAATAATTTCGCGATCAAACGACTAAACTCTTCTGCTATTATTCCTTTTAAATATAGATTTAAATAATTTTTATCAAAAAAAAATGTGATTTCTTTAATAACCAATAATTGTATCGTTTTTATTATTGACATTTGTTCCGCAACTTCATAATATGATTGAGCCATACGTTTGACGCATCTGTAAATCACACAATCTTTGGCACGACAGAGACGAAGGCAAAGAACGAGACCGAAATAGACCGCGCTCCACGCACGAAGCGCGCACTCCTGCGCAAGGATCGTTCCTTTTTTAAATTTCAATCAGCGTTCTTTATTTAAATTTTTAATTAATCGCGATCGCCATCCCGCTCACACGTATGGAAAATCTGAGATGGCTAGATAAACATTGTGTGATATAAAATTAATAAATATAATTGTGATAATGTGGAGTTTAGTGTTCGCTGTGGTGTGTTTCTACCCCTGTATGGTTTATGGTTAGTTGTCATTTAAATTAATAAGTTCACTTCACTTAAAGTAAGTTTAGATAAGAGAACATTTCGCGTCTTGATTTTGCAAATTTCTCACTTAAATTATTTTTTACTGCAAGTCATAAAAATACAATTTTAAGCAATATTTAAAAAAAATACAACGTCAATTAGAAATTTAAGAACTCATATTAAATAAGAAGCTTCGCGGGATGAACTTTGTGAAGGGCAAAAGTTTTTAAAAGCTTGGTACTTTATGACATTTATGGAGGCTCTATTTATTAAATAACTCACTTAACAAGACAAATACGTTTTATAAAGTTTAATTATTATAAATATTATGTATAGCTGCTTACTACCTTATAAAAATAGACTGAATAAAATAAGATTAATATTTTTATTCTTTGATAACTGTTTTTATAAAAATTATAAAACTAACTAAGTGTACATAAAGATAAGGAAATTAATATAATGTAATAAATTTTAATAGTAACTAATATATTTACTGCTAACTACAAATCATAATATTATAGAATTCGTAGAAGTCAATAAAATAAAATTGATAGATCACGACTGTTTATTTGTAAACACAATTTTTACCAAAATCGTTTAGTGGTTTGGGCATAATGTGACATTTAAACAGATATATTTTTTGACTGGGGAAAAATGCACTATCGGGATAATAATTGTCTTGTAATTTGTTTGAAAATGTTTTAACAAATATTTAAAGTAAATGCTTAAGTTTCACACGCGTAAAACTTTACTTTGATTCCGATAAGAAACAAATTCATACACAAAGCGTAAATACATAAGGGAATATTTTAATTCTAATACTTCGCTTTATGTTTGTTTGTCCGTCTGTCAGTCACCAGTCTATACGAAAAGATTAAATATTTATTTTATTTCATTTAGAGTTTTGATTTGTTGCTAAAGTGGCTACAGAAAAGCCTAAGCTGTATAGCTATTACGGTCCTTGATACAAAGACCTTAGAAATCTAGATCCCTTGAGGTGTGGAATACTAAAAGAAAGTCAAAATATAAACGTACAAACATAACTTAATTTAGCAAAGTCGGTTACATAGCGATGTCAGCTTAATTAAGACAGAAACGGGTCAATCCTTCGTGAAATTTCAATATTACTTCTTATAAAAACTCATTCGAGAATCAATTAATTATTAATTGACAGTTTTTTGAACGATTAACTTGTAAAAAGACTGAGGAAATTGGCGAAAAAAAAAAAGTCATAGTTTATTTATTTATGTGCGATATTTTATATGTAATGCAAAGATCATTAATTATTATTCTTTAAGTATGTTGAAATAAGAGAATTCAAATTAAAACTACTTTCTTGATCTTCTCGTGTTGTCCCATTTTTATTTAGTTCTAACTGTGAGGTCTTTAAGAAAATTCTTCTTAGTCGGGCACTCTTGTCAGAGTGGTCGTGGTTGCACTGACGTGGTACATGGAATCGGTGGTATTTGGGTTGTGTGCTTTGTTGAGGGTAGTTTTCCCGACGATTTGCTTCCATCTCGTTCGGTTGGAGGCGTACCGAGTGCACTGCACTAATGTTGACTCAGTCGCCGTTTTGATTGAGTCAGTCCAGCGGGTTGGTGATCGACCGCGTGCTCTTTTGCCTTCTACTTGGCCCTGAACTACCAATCTCTCCATCGAGCTTTCATTCCTGGAGATGTGACCAAAGAACTTCAATATTCTCAACTGGACTATCGAGGAGAGTCGATAATTAATTTATACGTAATCAATTACAGGTTCTTCTCGTATGGTTTTTTTTATTTGATAACAATATTTATATTTAACTACATACTTGTATGGTAGTACTTCGGTAAGCTTTTACAGAGAACCCACAAATAACTCCGGTTGATGTTTTTCATTCAATAAAATATTAATAAATTACACTCATCACTTGTAGTTAAAAAAAATATAACAATAAATAATAATAACTTTTTTGGTGTTTCTATATATTCTTTAATATCATACACAATAGAGAAATGAACCAGGTGTAAAATGTCTGTTTAGACTTATAATAACTTCATTATAGAGTGCATTGCCGGCAAAGCTCCAACGAAAATAAATTTACATTTCACTAAATATTTTAAAACAAACAAATACTACAAAAACAAAAAAACCTATGAAAAATAAAAATGTACAGGACTGATGTATTTCTCAGAAGGCCTTAGCATTTATTCATTTGTTATCAAAACAAAAAGCACTAAACGAGTTTTTAATCGTAAGTCAGATTAAATTCGGAGAGCTTTTAGATATTCTTTATAGCAAAGGGTAAAAAAAAGAAGCATATTACCTACTAAGTTTCTGGAAAACACATTGTAATTTATAATCTATACATATAATAAAAACGTAACTAGTCGCTGTCTGTACATGGAAGATATATGAGAAAAAATATAATAGGAGACCATTATTAACGCAATAGAACCCAAAACAATGATTTTTAGATTTTTTGTCTGTTTGTCTGTTTATTTGTGCACGCTAATCTCAGAAACGGTTTATCCTATCTAGATGGGGTTTCAATGATATATTGTGGTAAGCTTCACTTAACATTTAGTGCTTAATTCATGTCAATCGGTTGATAAATAAAAAAGTTATGGCAATTTAAAGAATCACGTTGAACGTTTGTTAGCATTTTCAGTAGGCATTTTCAAAAATGCTGCCTAAAGTCACTTTTCTACGCGCCGAAGTCGCGGGCACAGCTAGTTATGTATATAATTCTGGGGTCTGGTTGTATTACATGAATGATTTTATTAAAAAATTTTGTTTATGTAATTTATCCGTTATATAGTTGCCGTAACTTTGTTTTGTTTTTAATATTACCGTCGTCAAGTTTCATTATTATTATTAAAACCATATTCTACAGGTTCCCTGGCAGACCAGCTGTCAGAAACCACGCAGCTATGTTGCAACCAAGGCACCTCGTACGCCAGGAACCACACGTCAGAGGACTGCTCCTCTTCGATACCTCCTGATGTGCCCTCCGCGTTCGGTACTCTGTGCATATTTGCTATGGACCAATGCTGTAAGGAGTACTTTCAGTAAGTGATTTTTTTAATAATTATGAAGCTCATAGCTTAGTGTTAATTACTTGATACTGACGTAGGTATTTAAAAAGCTAGCATCTAGCATTACCCCATACGATCAGAAATAATACTAAAATTGTAAATATTATCAATGTTGGATTACAACAACATAGTTGAAATCAAAATTCTTCGTATCCGAGTTAGTAATCGCCTATTTCGGAATTACAAACACCCACGGTGGGTCTAACAATTTGATTTATATGTAATACATTAGAACTTGGCCAGAATAATAACCTTTAACAGCAAAGACTTAAGAGTCTAATTCCCGTAATTTAGGGATGTGGTTACTTGATGAACGTATAGTTAGACTTATAAGGAAAAGTTTAAATTTAGCTAAGTGGGTCAAGATTTTAATATTAACGATGTATGTGTGTCATTGTGCTTATAATACCTAACCTTGAAATTTAACTTGTGGTTCATTTGTTTTCAAGTTGACCTATAATAATTGAATAATTGTGCCGATAGATATTGGATATCCTCTTTCATTAATTTTAGCACTTAACGTTTCATTCGATAGACTTTAATTTAGGCTATTATTATTATTAGATTCCAATATCGCGTGGAGGGTTATAGCCTAACTGTATTTATAATTTTTCAGTAACATACATACATACATACATTCAAACATATTATTTTTAAAAGTTAAAGTTGACATCAGTTAGAAATTTTTTTGTCATTAAATGTCAAAAATTATAACGCTTATTACAGAAAGAAAAAAGATTGCGAGGCGGGGATCGAACTGGCTACCACAACGAAGTCCTGTACATCTGTCCAGGACTCCACTAAGGTACTAATTACTAATCCACCCGCATGCGAAATTTTATCAATATTTATTTTTAACTTTTAGCGGACTGGATTATTGTTTTATATTATGTCCGCGTGGACTTTCATATAAACTTTGACCTTAATATATTATATATAAAGTTTTCATTACTTTTAAAATGTATTCCGTTCTTTAGGGCGGGGACAAATCTTCTTTGTTTTATATATTATATAGAGATGATTAAAAAAATATGGGTTATGTTTGTTCAAATATATTTTTATTCAACTAGGCTATAGTTGAATAAATATATGACATTGATTTAGCTTTGACTTAATTTTTAACTTATCTTTATTATATAAATTTTTATAAATAGTCGCGCTTAAAATTTTAGTAAGGTTTTGTGACACCATCTTGCGTATCTAGTGGCTAAACACAGGTAATTAGGTAACTAGGTATTGTTACCACACGTGTGATAACATTTATGAAACTGCGGTAATTTAGCTTAAGATAAATCAATTTGATAAAACGATTACGTTTATCTTAGTGTTTGTGGTATGGATTTATTATGAAGAGTATTTTTTTTGGAAATTGAAAAAAAATAGTAATAATATTATTTTACAAAATAAAACTTTCTAAAAATGTCAAAAGAGAGCTCAATATCTAAACTATAAAATTCATTTATTAAGTTTATTGCTTTTACATTTTAAATAACGATTTTTGGGACTACAAATAGTACATTCCTGCTGTAGATTCAAAATGTCATTAGCCTCTAAATTAATAACTATGTACCACAGAGTAAAAATATTGATAGACTAGGTCGAGGACCTATATAGGTATAACATACTAAAATATTATTGAAATTGAAGCATCAACATTTTTTACCTGTCCCCTTGGCGTGGCCCCATAAGCCACAAATATTTTTCTACACGTTTCCTTGTTTCAAAATCGACTTATAAAGTAAAGCATTTTAGAATATATGACATCTGTTATATTTGAATTGGTTTAATACTATACTAACACTTATTTATAGAATACTAGCCGCTCCCCGCGGTTTGACCCGTTTTTAACCAACTTCAAAAAAAGAACAGGTTCTGAATTCGTCTGTATGTATAATATTTTTTTATGTATGTTCACCGATATTTTCGTCAATTATACAAGGACTTAAAATTATGAAATAACTATAAAATCATTTCTATATACCTATTAAATGAAAGTGCGTATTAATTTGTGGGAAGCAAATTTATTTTTTACTATGTTATGATTATTATAGTATTATAGTGAGTTTTATTTATAAATAACGTTAATAAATATAAAAACCTTTTGTATTTGTTCTTATGAAACCATGAACTGTATATTTATAAAGCACTATAAGATAAACATAATAATATGATGGTGTGGCGATTGAAGATTACATAATTGTTTACTTATAGAGTTAAAACAAGCTTTGTTTAGAGCAGACGTAGGTACAATACTAATAAATCTCACGATCTAATTTGAAATATCTATAGTCTATACATATAAATAAAATTGGAGTGTCAATCAATAGTATTAAAATTAATAATATAGATATATAACAAATCAACTATTAGAATATTTATACAAAAAAGGGTCACAGTCCTACGAGTGTAAAGCTATAATATTCCAAGTGTTTTTCAATATATTTGTTTATAACATAACTAGCTGTTGCCCGCGACTCCGTCCGCGTGGACTTTCACATAAACTTGCCCCTAACTTTTTCCAGTTAAAAAGTAGAATATGTCTTTTCTCAGGCTCCAGACCATCTGCGTACCAAATTTCATAGCATTTAACTTTCGCACTTATAATATTAGTAGGGACATGGTCTCTCATTTAAATTTGATTCCAGAAATGCTGTATGCAATGTATGAATGGTGTATCTCTTGGTGTTCGCGGGAGCGGCGCATGCGCAGTGCCTGTCGACGGAACCAGCGCAGAACAGTTGCTGGCGGTGGACGCGTTTACGCAGTGCTGTAAGGTAAACAAGCAAACATACACCTTTTCCTATAAGCTGTAAACAATAATAAACATTATATGTAGGTTACGAGATTTTTGCTTTATGAAGTAGCCGTGTTGTTTTACCCGCATTCATTCCTCTATAATATGATAAAGAAAACAGCATGAAAATCGGTTTTTTAGATTTAAGCATACATAGGGACGGACAGAAGAAAGACTCTGTTTAATACTATGTCGTGATTAAAAATAGTAATCTCGGGTTTCCGTGAATGTTAATGACAAATATTGTTTAACGATGTTTGTTTGTTAACGAAAGAAAGGGGACATCTCTAGTCGTAACAATGATCGTACCGAATATTTCACTCATTTCTTGTTTTTTTTTCAGACTTCAGCGAAAGAAAATGCCGCAGTATCGAAGCCCACGAAGAAAACTTTGATTTATAAAGATGAAGGTAGAATCGACAGCTGCTTTATTAATAACTCATTACGATACATGGTTTTACCCGCGTTAAAGTCTTTATTTAAATATGTTATTATTTAAATGTGTCAACGGAAAAGTATTAACATATTCGAAATTACAAAATATTCATTGTAACGGCTGCTACTAAAGCGCTGAGTTCTGAATCGCTCTTATAATATTTTTTCGAGACATATTTATCTACAACTGTGTCAGTCAGTGGTTAGTTTGATTTAGGATCCTCCCTTTGGTTCAGAGGAGGGTTAGGTACATTCCTCATAAAGAAGTGACGTTTGTGTGCTTGTTAAATTGTAGGGGGTACTGTCGGGATGTACTAAAACGATTTTGAAAATTGTTTCCTTGATGGAGGGCCGTATTGTTGCTAGGTGTCATGGGCTATATAAAAACAAGGATTGTTAACGTTATGCCCAACGAAGTGGGCACGGGTAAGCGAGTGTAATATATTGATAGTTATAAAATATATAAATGGGTAAAAACAAGCGCTGATTCCGCCGACAATTTGGTGGGATTTTAAAGACCTATTGTTTGGATTTTATGAAAAATAAATAATAAAGATATCCCTACCTCCACACAAACGAATGTTTGTAACGATGAAGTGGATTTCAAGTTATCAATCAAATAAATTTAAACACATTATTTAAACACGGTCAGCCAGCCGGTATTACGATTTAAAGTACAAATATTCACTATGTAATTATGTATTTTATGTTACAGATGTTTACTCCGTATGCGAAGAATACGCCCCAAATGAGCTGTGTGCACACCACTGTATCCCGGTGCCGGGGTCATACAAGTGTGAATGTAATCCCGGCTTTATGCTTATGCCTGATGGGAGGAATTGTAAAGAGGTGAATAAGTGAACAAGTTATGTGTTTCAATAGGTTTAAGGACATTTATTTTCAAGAAAGAGAAACTTATTACTTGCTTGAGAACTTGTAATATGTAGACACAAACTAAGTTTTTCATTCATTTACTCGCTCAATGCATTCGTTTATTCAGAAAGAAATATTTTTGATATTTAGCAATCGTATTTATTTTAGAACTGTCAGTAGAAAATTCTTATATAAAGAAGACTTAGCCAATCCTTGGTACATTGTCAACAGGTGATAAAGAATAGGTGTAAGCCTCATAACCCTTGTCAGCACAAATGCAACGACAACGGGATTGAAGTGAAGTGCTCCTGCCGCCGAGGGTACCGGCTGATGGATGATGGGAAGTCTTGCGAAGGTATGATACTGAAAGTCAAACATAGTCTTAAACTGATTAGCTCAGTATGTATACTATATAACGTATAAAGACTTAGACATAAGACTTGAACTTATTTATTTATTAAAAAATTAAATAGGGACATGTAACAAAAAGCAGAAGAAAAAAGTAGAAAAGGTACAGTTATGTTTAAATAGCAATTTCTGAAAGGCAACCTGAGTGGTACGGAAGGGAAAGACTTATAAATTTAATAAATATAAAAGAGCTTACCTACTATACTATCCAACCCTAATATTGTTTCCTTAGAATTTAAGTAAACAGTGCTCTGACAAATCTGACTTTGTGTGACTTTATATATTTTGTGTGCAAAACAAAGAAGCGAAAATATTTTTTGGTTTTTTTACAATACAAGAGATATACGTATTGCTGAGATTTATCTACTAATAATATTATGATCTCATTCTTATTTTCCAGATATTGACGAATGTCTGCTAGACCCACCAGTGTGTCTACCAAATACACAGTGTTTCAACATCATGGGGTCCTACAAATGTATACCGATAAAGCACCCCAAGAATCAGGATAAAGGACAATGTCCTCCCGGCTTCGCTAGAAATCTGGCCAATAACGCTTGTGATGGTAATGATATATTTTTTTGGTTTGTTTTAGAAGTAAAAATTTTTTGAAAGGTTATGTTGTATTTTTGTATACTTAATGACAGTTAAATGAACAATGGTAAATGTTTTACAAAACCATGACGATTCAAAAGTGTTACTTTATGTAGCCTAATTGAATAAAGATACTTTTGACTTTGACTTAGAAGTCAAGTTCTGAATATAAATACAATACAATAGTCTTCAACAGTCTTGCACAACCCAGGGAAACCTTCTGTGGAAGCTGTGCAAATGTAAATTATGTAATGTCTTTAATAAATGTATTTAAATTTTATATTTTATTTTAATACAACTGTTGATATCATGGTTGCACCATCAGTTTTTCGACTAGTTTCCGTTTGGAACAGTGGAACATTTCAATCTATACTCTCTCCACAATCTTACCTATTCCCGAGAAAATTTTTAAGATACTTAAGTAGTCTATAGCCAAATTGGCATGAATTACTTTGTAAAATAATGAAATGCATAAAATCTTATTATTTAAGATCGGACTGGGAAATTGCTACCACACATGCTGACACATTTTAATTAAATACCACAGTTCTACGATAAGTGTAAAATAATATAATGTGCACAAAAACATGCCTCATCTAAATCTAAATAATTTGATTTACTTTTTAGATATCAACGAATGTAAGCTTCCCAACCCGCCATGTCCTCGGTTTATATGTGAGAACACGATAGGAGGCTACAAGTGTGGAGGGAAAGTGGGGGATCCAGCTAAGCTGCCTGACAAACGACCTCCTGTGGAAGACAGATGTCCTCCGGGTTTTAAGGCAGGAGTTACTGAGGAATGTGATGGTTAGTGATACCTACTTTTATAAGGAAATACGTAGCTTTTCTATATTTCTTCTACTTCACCTTCATATACTCTCCCGCGAATATGATATTTATTTATTTATCTATAATATTTTATTGTACATTACATCCAAAATCAAAATAAGTACAAGTAAAAAGGAACACATTATAATGTACAACAGGCGGCCTTATTATAATGCTTACGTTACTATTATTTAGAATATAAATTTATTTCCAGATGTTGATGAATGCTTAATGAACAAAGACGACTGCAACAAATTATCACAGTTCTGTATCAACACGCGCGGGTCGTTCTACTGTCAAGATAAGGCGTCAAAACACTGTCCGCCCGGTTTTAAAAACAACAGGAATACTAATAAATGTGAAGGTAATAATGTTATACCAAAATTGTCTGCATTTTAGCTCTAATTGTTTAAAAAGCTATAGACATAGAAAAAGGCATAAAAACACCTAGAACCGTAATATGAGCACGCATAGTGAAGACATTTCAAAGTAGACAATTTTGTCTATTTACATACTTTCTAAATCGCAGATTTTACACATTTATAGTGTAAATTTCAAATAGCAGCAACATTATCGGTGGGCTTGTGTGCGTGTCATCGAGTATAAGAACATGCTTATTACACTTACATAATATATACAGTTTTAGCTTCACTTTCGGCGGATCGATTATAAGGGGTTTATTAGTTTATGCGTTATTCGTATAGACGTTTAACGTATTTTAAACTCATACTTATTGCTATATAGCAATACACCCAAAGAAATATATGTAAATATACATAAAATTCGAGACTACGTTCATATTATGTTAGTATCAAGATCCTATTCCTCATAATTTCTGATTTAATCGAGTACATCCGCTATAAGATATCTTATTGTACAAGACTTTTTCACTTGGAGGCAAACTTAGAGCCTTAACTTATCAACGAGTTTGAAAAAAGTCATTTCCTTAATCTAAACAATTTATAGTACATTTAACAGCTATGTATTAGTTCAAAAATTTGTTTAAATATTATATGTAATAAATATTATATACCAATAATCGAGTGCCATTTTCAGATATTGACGAATGTGAAGAAAGTGCCGAGATCTGCCAACCGGACCAGATTTGTGTCAATGTTCCTGGCGAATATGATTGCAAACCTAAATATAGGTATTCTATTGTTAACTCATAATACTCATGTTATAGATTACTACCCTACTAGACGCAAACCAGGGATTTCATCGCGTAGTTGCCAGTTTCGGGACAACACCGGTATACTAAATATTCTATGTGCTAACCCTGTGTAGAATATACCAGCATGCCAAAGTTCATTATTTATATAAACTTTGACCCCTCTTACAAACTTCTTTTCCAGACAAAAAGTAGCCTGTGTACTTTTTGAGGCTTTAAATTGTCTACCAAATGTGGAAAGACAGACAGACAGACAGAGAAATACCTTTGCACTATATACTTTAGTATGGATTGATTGGACAAAAATTCTTATATCTATGTATATTTTTCAGCCAGCCTCATTCAGGATACGGCAACGCAGACTGTCCAGATGGTATGAGGATTAATCCTGATACAAAATCGTGTGAAGGTATTTAATATAATTTTCTACTTAATCGTCAAACTTTATAATAATAACTTATCTATGAACATACTACTACAAATTTACCTCATGTAGGTTATGCAAGCAATACCTATCAAACTTGACTGAATCAAATATTGTTACTTTAAAGAAATTTTGTTAAAGTCAACTATCATCATATAGTTTATGCAGTCGACGATGGAGGAAAACTTTTCTTTAAGATAATATCCTTGATGGAACATTCAGGCCTTAGGAATGACTGAATGTTAGTTATTCCTATACACTATACACTATACAAATATATGGCTCAAAAATATCAGCTAAAATATTATGTCTCATGTCAGATATCGACGAATGCGTCGAAGGGACCCACTTGTGTGACCAATACCAGAACTGTTTGAACACAAATGGAAGCCACGAATGTAACTGTAAGCTCGGATTCGAACTGGATCATACTACTGGAGCTTGCATTGGTAAGATTTTTACACACTTTACTACAGTCTAGATTTTAACGTGACGCATTTGACGACCACTTGGCGCAGTGGTAGTACAACTGCTTTCCGCGAAGGGTTTGATCCCCGCAGCAGAAAAATAAATATGTATTTTTCTGGAAACTGGGCGTTGCTGTTTGTATTGTATGTTTATATTTACAAAAGAAAATTATGTGTCTGTAATTTATTAGTTATTTAGTTACCATAACACAAGGTCTGCTTAGCGTTGGACTCGATGGCGCTGTGTATAAGCTTCCTAAAGTATTATTATTACTCATTTTGAATGTCTTACTGAAGCGTTTTCATTTTCTGCTATGGTAATATGAGGATACGATTATCTTGGTACATTTTTATAATGTGGTATGATATAGTGTTAATATTTATCCTATTGATTTAAAAGCTTTGAATTAAAACCTTACTCTAACGTAAAATAGATACAGAACTCCAACCCCGCACATTATTATCCCAGTACGAACAAGATTTATTTTATAATTCCATTTAATAATAATGCATGGTAAATTTTCAGATATAAACGAATGTGCTACAGAACAAAATACTTGTATACCTGAGTCCCAACGATGCGACAATACTGTCGGCTCTTATCTTTGCATTCGCTTTATTTCCTGTGGGACTGGTTATATTCTGCATCATTCTACTGGCTCTTGTGAAGGTAAGTTCTTTCCTGAAAGTTAAGTTAAGTTCTTAAAGTTATTTTTTCCATGTATAACAGGCAAACACCGATGCTTCATAGAATCTAGTTCTGGCGAGTCTGAGCTTCAGTCCAGACAGCTAATTGTGTTTTAAGTTTATGCTGTGTAAGGTAGATGAGAAGAAGGTAGGTCTTTCAGACATAAGATTCTTGGTTTCGGACCATATTATATCACACGGTTTAACACGTCATGTTTGTTTACTATGATTAAATTAATAACGACTAACTTTATATATTCTTAATGAGAATAATGAATATGTATTTCAGATATTGACGAGTGTGCAGTTGGCACCCATAACTGCGACCGCGCAGGCCCGGAGTACCACTGCGTGAATATACCCGGCTCGTTCCGCTGTCAGAAGAAAACCCCCGTGCCGGAGTATGAGTACGAGTATTATGATTCTGAGTGAGTATATTACATCAAGAGGCTTTTTTATATGAAATAATATGTATTGAGACGGATTTAGACAAACAGAAGGTAAGGGTCTTTTGACCGAACACTTGTTGTATTGTTTATATTGTATTAATGTAAGTTTAAATTTACATAGATGATAGTTACCAATCCCACAATTTGTATTATCAGCAGAATCTCAGTTTATTACCTAAAACAGGATATATTTAATCTTTATTTATCGAATAAAGATTTTCATAGGATAATCAAAATTTAAATAATAAATCACAAGTTATCTAAATTTACAGGGAAGAAATTGAAGCTGAAAAAAATACGTCAACATCTATCACTACAACAACACCTTTGCCGACTACGACCAAAATTATTCCAAGTACAAGCACATCAACAGAGCCACCGATTCAAAGTGTAACGGAGAAAGAACCAGAAATTGATAATAATGTAATCAATACTGATTCTAAGCCAGAAGAAGTCCCTTATGAGGCACCTAAACCTACTGAACCTACAAAAACAGAAATGGAACAAGAAAATCGAGACATCTATCATGTTGACGAGCCCGAGCAAAATAAACCAGAAAACGTACCAGAAAATCCAGTATTATATCCAGATATTGAACCAACCGAAAAACAAAAAGAAATAACAGAAACCACGGAACCTACACCTACTTCTCCTAAAGTGGTTTATGTGAACGTTGATGAAAACACTGTGGTAGTACAGGGCGTAAAAAACCAAGACGGGTCTGTAGTGGTTGACACGAAAGATATACCCAAAAATGAATGGACCAAAGTAAATAAGACTCCTGCTATAATTTGTAAACCTGGTTTTGAATCAGATGAATTCGGTGCCTGTAATGGTCAGTAACCCGATGATATGTTAAAAATAATGACTCTTATCTTTTTAAATTAGAATTGATTTGGAAATTCTATATATTTTTTTATTCTTTCAGATATCGATGAATGTGAGACAAGCCGTCACACATGTTCTGGTCTGACAGAAACGTGTAGGAATACGATAGGTGGATACTTATGTGATTGTGCGTTAGGTTTCCGCCGAGACTTAGCATCAGGCGTATGTATATTCATCGAGCCTACCAGTACTAGTACTTCAACATCGACGAGCACGTCCACATCTACCACGTCAACAACACCGTCGACTACAACATCGACTACTTCTACAACAGTTGCACCGTCCACGTCATCCACTAGAAGTAAGTTTGTTAATCTTTAAGGAATTTTAGAAACTAGTTGTGTCCCGCGGATTTTCCTGCGTGGTTCCCGTTCCCGGGAAAATACCGAGATATAAAGTAGCCTATGTGTTAACCTATTTATGTGCCAAATTTCTACTAAATCGATCCAGCCGTTTTCGCATGAAAAAATAACAAACATACATTATCACAAACTTGCACATTTATAATTATAGTAGGATGGATTTGTTACTTTTACCAAACTACGTTTAAGAGGTTACGACACAAAAGCCTATATTTTATAAAAATAATATTTTCCAGCTTACTTCTGGTCTTATCCTACTTACCGACCCAACCCTAGGCCATTTAGGCCAATGACAACTTGCGACGTGGGTTACCATTACAACATACGGACTGGTGTCTGTGAAGGTAAACGATGTTTAAATTTTGTGTACTATAAAGCGAATGGGTAGGTTCGAAGTTGTTGAAAGCAGTTTGGTGTTTGTCAGACCATTTTTCATTATTGATTATCCAAATTTAATTGGTTCCAATTCATTTCGATTTTCAGAGTTCTACTATAAATTCAATTATTAACCATGCAGTTAAAAAAAATAACAAAACATTAAGTACCACTTGTTTTACTATATATTTAAGAATTACATTTCATTGATATACAGCAAGAATTTACCATCAAAATTTATTCAACAGATATCAATGAATGTACCAATGGTATGCAAAACTGTGCAGCTGAGGAGGTATGTGTTAACACTGAGGGTGGGTACCGTTGTGAGTGTCAACCTAATTGGAGCCTCGACCTCGTAAGACATAGATGTCTACCCAACAGAGACGGCAATAGGTTCCCGCTGGGATATGGAAATCTACCTGGTATGATAGTTTTACAATGACTGGAAATAGTAGATCACTTTTTATTGTTATTATTGTTTTCATACGTATACAAGTGTAGTATGATTTTTATATTTTTATGTATCGTTAATATCTGGATGACTTGTCTCGGTGCTGTGTAAGACATGATTTAAATGTAACAGGCTCCGGAAAAACAGTTTTTACATATTGGGAGCCTGGGTATTTTTTTTAATCACTTTATTCTGATAGATCGTTTTAAATCCTTCGTATAACAGTAGTTTGAGCCAATATTTTAGTTATTTTCTCTAATTTAAACTGATAAATAGTTTTAGCCTTATATACTTCAAATTAATTTGCAGAATATCCTCCAGTGGATCCTAAAGAGTTAATTCCTGGTACAAGTGGTGGTAAGAAAATAGCGGAGCCTAAAGTAACCCCTCTGGAACATGGTGGAGCAGTACTGACATGTCCTTGGGGAAGTAGTTTGGGTGATGATAATATATGCCAAGGTATATTATACATAAAGATTTTAGTTTATCTATATGAAGTTTTAGTTCATGGAATAAGTGTTTCTCCTTTGGAATTTTAAGGCATGGTTATTGGTCAAAATGAGGTAGGTTAGCATTTTAGTTAGTTAGCATTCCTTAAATATATTTGTTGAAAAATTTCCATTCGGCAATAATTAATTAATAACCGTAACAAAGGCCAATATAAATTTTGAAAGTTTGATTAATTTCAATATAGTTAAGTAAAATTGTTAAAGATATCGATGAGTGTGCAACCGGAGAAGCGAAGTGTGGACCATCACAGCTCTGCACCAACTTACCCGGCGGATACACGTGTAGTTGTCCGAAGGGTCACCGCCTCATCGGCGACCACGAGTGTGAAGACGTCGACGAATGTGCTCTTGGTGGTAGTGTGGTGAGAAATTATTTTTTAATTGTGTTAAATTAATAGTCAATGAAGGTACTATCATTTGTAAAGACTAACCTACTTAAAAAGGATATATGTTGGACACTACAGATGTTAGACGTTCTTAAACATTCTAATACAATTCAATAATTTAACTCCTAGAATTTCAGGCAATTCCTTTATTGCCTACTTGATTATTAATTGCAACGTTTTAATTTCAGCCAATCTGTTCTCAAAATGCCGATTGTATTAACACAGTGGGGTCCTATCATTGCCGTTGTCACGAAGGGTTTAAAGCAGCACCTGTTAATGATAAAGTAAGTCAAGATTTATTTCCAACGTACTATGTCCCTGTAACAAGTAAAGTAAATTCAAAATAAATGAGTTTTAGAAATGCTTAATTTAATGCTTAATAAATAAAATGCTTGGAGCGAATAGAATTTTTGCTTATTTTCATCGAGCTACTTATTACTCCTCGCTTAGCATCATATGTGCATATATATGATCTGTGGTCAATAGGTAACCCATCATTAAATTATATGAAACGTATGTTTGTCTAAATTCATATTTTCCAGGTGTGTGTCGATGTGGATGAATGCGTAGAAGCACGGGCTGGGTCACTTTGCTCACAAAGATGCAACAACGTATGGGGAGGTTACCGATGCTCATGCCATCGAGGGTACCGGCTGCAAGCTGACAATAGGTAATATCTGTGTTGAGTATATTTGAATTGGTTACTTCAATTTGGTTTTTCAAATCGTTAATTGAATCTTTGTTAATTTTGTCAGAATGCTTAACAGTTAAAATATCTGTTTGAGAAAAATAATTTCCGAATGAGACCTATGTACCTTAATAACCTAATTATCTTTTTAATCTTATTATTTAGAAAAATCTAAAGGTTCGTATTTTAATAGGGTTTCTTGTTCTTCTTCAGAACTTGTGCTGATGTAGATGAATGCACAGAATATAAGTCAAAGCACCTGTGTGTGGGCCGTTGTCTGAACGAGCCAGGAAGCTATCGCTGCACGTGTCCCTCTGGGTATCGGTTATCGGAGGACAAGAGAAGTTGCATTGGTATGTTGGTCTTACACTAATATGTCGACGTCTTGATGTGTATTGTATTTTTGGTCAAATATGTGTGAGTGTGTTTTAGAGAATTGAAGATATTAAAGAAAAAACACAAAGGCAGTTCAGATAAGAGTACAACATTGATATATTTCCCTATGATATGATGGATAGATGATAGCAGAGACGGGGATACCTTTTTTTAAACTTTCCAGCATAGCTCGCGATTGTACGAGCATTTCTTTTAGCCATTTAAATGTATTGAATTGTAGACATTATTACGATACAGATATAGACGAATGCGAGACTGGTATAGCAGCGTGCGCGAAGGGCGAGGGCGGGCGGGGCGACGGCGTGTCGGACGTGTGCCTCAACACGCGCGGCTCGTACCGCTGCCACCGCATCACGTGCCCGCCGCACTACCGCCTCGAGAGCAGGCAGTGAGTACTCGTTATATCAACTAGAAAAACTATGTGGTCAAACTGATTCCTATTCCTTTTAAGTCTAGCTTTAAATTATCATTATATTAAATTGTTGTTTTTATAGAAAAAGGTCAAGTCATCTTGCACACTAATCTATACTTAGGTAATCCTATTACTATTATAAAGGCGAAAGTTTGTAAGTATGGATGTATGGATGTATGGATGTATGGATGTTTGTTACTCTTTCACGTAAAAACTACTGAATGGATTTGAATGAAACTTTACCACAATATAGCTTATACATCAGAATAACACATAGGCTACAATTTTTGAGGATTATAAGGGAGGAAAGGGAGGGTCACAGTTTATATGAAAGTCCACGCGAACGGAGTCGCGGGCAATAGCTAGTTTATCCATAAAATAAGTCTAATGAACATGTGCTTTCGCATCATTTGATCCATTAAATTATAACAGTCCTTGATGAAGAACTGTATTGGAGGATATTAATCTAATATCTGACTATTTTTTCCTCCAGCCGCTGCACTAAGATTCAATCGTACTGCCCTCCAGGAGACTGGGAATGCGCTCACGAACCCAGCACGTACTCTTATAATTTCATCACTTTTGTCTCCAAGCTGGACTTGCGTGAATCTAAGGTATCTTGGAATGTAATAGTATAGGCTTTTTTTAATAATATTAAGCTTATTATCTTACTCGTAATGAGTCTAGTCTGTAGTGTTTTAAAATTTTTCCACATGAGTCTTGAACTTTTCCAGTATATAATACTAGTATAGATTTTTATTTAATTCTTATTTTTTACTAAGTTTATAATTTGATTCTTTTTCTCTTAGTATTTTCAACTTCACGTAAAAGTATTTAAAAACGAATATATTATTGAATGTATAGACGACGCTGTAGTTCTTTAAAATGTATTTTTATTTTTCCAGGTGGATCTATTTACAATGCGAGGTCCTAACTGGCCGTATGCGAAAATGAATTTCCAATTGCGTCTCATTAATGTGGACGCTCCTCCGTCGGTCAACGAGAAAGCTGATATAAGTTCTTTCTTGTAAGTTAAAAGTGTATTACATTTTAAAATATAACATTCAGGTTTAAGATATTTGTAGATTAATAATATTTTTGTCAATTTAAAATATGTCTATGAATCAAAATGGATAACTTTCTCTTATAATAATATAACGGATGGCGGGAATGGAACAAGACGCCTTCGTTGTCCACATTTACTTATTACTTGACACAATTTTGTCTGCCTAACGGCATCACTGTACGGCCGGATATGTGTTCTTAACTACAACGCTATTCATTATTTTTTTCTTTCAGGTTGGTACAAACCGGCAGCCAAGCAGTGTTGTCTCTGGTCCGGTCGCTCGAAGGACCACAGAGCATAGAACTAGAGTTATCTATGGAATTGTTTAGTCGTGGCCAGTTTGGCGGTATTGCCGTTGCGAAAATATACATCTACGTATCGGAGTATGAATTTTAAGTATCAACAAAGATTTTAAAGCAGATATCCTACTCTTTAAAATATATAATTTTTATATGAACTTATATATATCGATAAAAAACAGTATAAACATGAATAATTGATATGTAATATTCTTAATGGTATTTGAAGAAGCAAAAAGGTTGAAAGAAAGAAAACGATGTTCTTCAAGTTGTATTGACATTACAAAAGGATAGAGAGTGAAAGTAAGAGATCTTTTAATTTTTTTTCTATTTCATTTTAAACATTGTATGTAATAAGAGCGTCAGTATTTAATAAGCTTTAGTTATTCCAAATGACCGATGAATATCTGATTTAACTAGTAAATATGAACTATAAAATTAACTGATGGTTTGAAAGTATTTTACTTTTAACAACGAAACGATTATTTTATGTGTTTCTATTATAATAAGTTTGTGACGTATGTCTGTTAATTAATTGTTAAGGGATAAATAAAACATCGAATTAAATGTTAATTTTATTTATATCTTACCTAATAATCGATATTTATTATATTTAATATTTCACTTATAAATAAAACACTGAATGTATATTTTTTTCAAATTTAAATTAACAAAATAAGAAAATAATTTAATTTTTTTTTTCACTTTAGTCCGGTTTCAGACA
>JADANM010005856.1:4990647-5003739 GCA_026213755.1 Eurema hecabe | reverse complement strand
GTGTGTGTGTGTGTGTGTGTGTGTGTGTGTGTGTGTGTGTGTGTGTGTGTGTGTGTGTGTGTGTGTGAGTGTGTGTTACTTTGTCTTCTTTCTGTTAACATTTCTAGATGTAGGTTTTTCATTATTTACTAGTATTCCTGTATAAGTAAAGGCTTCTGAACATATAATAAATAAGACTAAATAAATAAGTTAGAACTGACATTTTTTTATCCAGAAACTTTTTCTGTTAATTTTTTACATGAAACAGATCTACAATTTACATGATCAAAAATGCAATCTAGTTTTTTTTATAACAATAATTTTATCTTTTTAACAAATTAGTCTTTGTCATCCAGGAATATAATAATGTACCTTATACTATTTCCGGATGACAATGACACAATGAAAAAAAAAATCAAATCCATCCAGTACATTAGAATTCTAATCCATGTCAGTTAAATCTTTATTCTTTATACAGCATCAACCATGTCGTTTAATAATATGGCAAGAACAAAAGCACTTATTTTTAACCGAATTTCAGCGTTTTAAACAAAGACATAAATATTAAAATGGAATACTTGCCAGGGATCGTTCTAGCCACAATGAGTGCTACAGAAACATTATCCACGTTCTCTGTGGACACCTTCATCGATATGGTAATAAACTTAGCGCCATCTTCTAAGAACAGTAGTTGCTTCACTCCTTTTTGTTCTTCTTTGAAGATTACCTTCATATGTGAAATAAAAGTTTTAGTTAATAATTTTTTAATCAATAATTAATTTAAAGATTCTAATTGACTTCTAATCGACTAGCCCGCGACTCCGTTCGCGTGGATTTTTATATAAACTTTGAAGGCCCCCCCCCCCTTTCCCTCCTTATAACCATCGGTTCAGCGGCTTGGCCGTGAAAGCGTAAAATTATAAAAAGTTTCAACCCCTTGCGCAATTTGGGTTGTTAATAGCCTATGTCCTTTCCTAGGATCTAGAATATCTGTGTACCAAATTTCCCATATGAGACACGACTGCCTACCTACGGCTGCAACAAGCTACCCCACCTGGCGGTCCTCCAGGTCCCATATGACGACGTTGCCCGACTCGGCGGTGACGACGTGGTCGCCGGCGGGCGTGATGCGCGCGTGCGTGACGATGGCGCCGAGCGGCGCGTCGGCCAGCTGCGCCACGAGCCGCCCCGCCGCGTCCCACAGCCCCCAGCAGCTGCGCGTCACCGTCACCGCCAGCGGCTTGTCGCGCGACAGGCTGCAAGGGGACCCTGCTGTCACCACTTACGAACTCAAAGTCGATATCATTCAATTAGGCTACATGAATAACACTTTTGAATCGTCATGGTATTAAAATACATTTACAAAATTTTAAAAAACGGTATATGCAGACTGCATATACGGTTTTTTTCAATAATTGGGGCAAACAAGTAGGCGAGTCATGTAATGGAAAGTAATCATTGTCACCCATCAAGACTCGCAAAGTTTAACTCTGGAGTAGGTTGCCGGCCTACGGTTTGACACAAATTGACAAAACGTTAAGCTTAACAAATAGAACTAATTTCACGGAACTACCTAACTGGATAACGCTATTAACTTCACGGGGTTGCACTTAGAAAAAAGTCGTTCAGGAGACGGATTTATATTTACGAGAATTAGGGACAAAATAAAATTTTTAATATAATTTTTTTCTGTAAGGGAGTGGAGTAAATCGAATGTTTTAAGACTATTGGAAAAATGCAGAAAAACTAAAAAAAAATTTTAATAATATGTAAATCTAAATAAAAGATTTAGAGTAAATTTTGATAAACAATCTTCAAAATTTACAAGCACCATTTAAACTATACCACTTATCAGAAATTCTTTAAACTATAACAAACAATTCCCTGACAAAGCTTTAAATTAAATACATAAGGTACAAAAAATATATGAGACATTACCTTACAGATTCAATAGGTAACTCCTGGCGATCGATCTTATGCACCTGCTCAAAAATATTATCTATGTTCCATATTTTTACTGTTCTGTCTATGGAGGAGGTTATCACATTATTCCAGGACCCGACAGTGAGGGGTTCTAACTGGACAATCCTACCGAAATGCGCGTCCAGGATCTTTATGAGTTTTGTTGTTTCTAAACTCCATACGTAGAGGTTTTTCCTAAAATAATAAAAAATGTCTCATTCTCAGATCATCAAAATGGTCGATACAGATTTTTTTTATTGAACGTATATTTTGGTTTTCTTTTCTGTTTAAAACTACATTATGCATTCAAATTGTCAATCATCAATTGTTATAGTATAATTTTGTTTAAGAACAGCTACGGGAATTATAATTCTAGGAACAAACTTCAACCCTAAAGAGGCTTCAAATAAAAAATCATAACAAATTAATAAACCTCACCTGACACCAGCCACAGCGTACTTATTATTTTTACTGATCATGAACGAATTAGATTGCGTCATCTTGGTAGATATATTCCGTATTGTATGTGGAAGTTTTAACACTATGCCCTCCAAGCGAAGATCTTTTTCAGGCTCATCTATTTTCTCTTCCTATAAATAAGATTTATTTAATACACAAAACTGGGAAAAATTGCTGAACAAAATATTATCTTTGAAAGCAGCAACTTCTTTATAAGCAGTTTCATTCAATATGTTATAAAAACAAGTTGCCTATTTGAGGAAAGACCATTCTAATATGAGCCTCTCCCAATTTGTTTTAGCTTTATTAGCAACTTTTATTAATTATTTTAGCTTAACCACTGTGGTTGCGCCTTATCATTTCAATACAATTATTTTTGGTCTTGTGACTGTTTAGAAAGTGGTTGGACTGTTTATGGATACTTTTTTGATTATAAGGTCTTTCTCTAAAATATCAAACTTAATTCCCGGTTCATTTTAATAATATAATTTTATTCTCGATTAATTGTATTATAGAAACATTACTTACTTCTGCAGTGTCTTCTTTATCAGCTTTTTCAGATTTCTTATTGTCCGTTTCATGATTTCCACGTGGAATATAATTATTAAAATCCCATACGACAAAACTGTATGTTGTGGTAGCTACAATATTAAAACAAACATTACATAGTACTTACAATTTCCTACTTTTTTATATGAAATAAATAAATTGACAATTTTTTTTACAGAAATTGTAAGCACTTCAATTTTATGTTGCGATCTTGCAAAATATCGCAAACTATGCTATCAATTGAAAGACAATTATTCAGAAGCTCATTAAAGTGGAAAAGATACAAAATTTGTGAACTTATTCTTTTTTCAGTGAAATTTTCAGCTAAAGCTCCATTTTGGAAAATTCAATTGCTGTTAAATAACACTTGCAACGTATTAAAACTTTTTAAATTTTTAATTTGAATTGTTTTCGGAAAAGTAGCCAGAGCTAACGGTATTATAACAATTGTGTTATAATTATGTACTTAAACATTTTTGGTATATTATATTAATTTTGCTTCGTAAAATTTTATTTAAAGTTCCGTAACAGTTTAAAATTTTTGCAATTTCCTACATTGTTACAAGTTCTCAATAAGCTTAACCTCCATATAGAATAAAATTACTATGTATATAGACTTAAAATATATGTTTTTACATTTAAAATTTAACTATTTTCAAATTCCCCACTCCCATTCAGTATGAATGAAGCCGTCAACAGTACAGAGCCTGTGACGACAGCGTCGTAGTGTAGCGGCTGGCGGAGTTCCAACGAGATTTCGCGTTCATTCCTACATCACCGATTGAGCCTTTAAATTTGCATGTTCAGTCTGACAGTTTATTAATCTGTACATTTAAAACAAGCCTCTGAATAAAAAAAACAAGTCTCTCATTAAAAAGGTCAGATTTGAGCTTGTTTTTTGTTGAAACAGTAATTTTGGAGTAAACTAAGATCAATGAATCGATCGAAATTATTTTAGAACGCTATTTCGGACATATTTTGAGACTATTATTATCAATAATTAAGCTCACCGATAATGGTGCTGCTATAATTTTCCGTATAAATGTGTAAAAATTTAAAAGCAGTGACGATCTATATAAATAGACAAAATTGTCTACAATGAAATGGCTTCACTTCGCGTGTTCATATTGCGATGCTATGTGTTAATATTAAATGATTAGTACATTATATAAAATATTGTTTTATATTAAACGTTAAGTAAACTTGACATATTATATTAAACGTGCCATAGAAAGCATCACTATTTTACCGACAGCGTCGTGTTCGTGAATTTATTATTACCAACCAAAGCGCCGTCACGGCATTATTGACATGGAATTGGCAAGCGAATTAAAAACAAAATAGTTAACAAACCGCTATTTGTGCTCCTGTCCGTCAAACGTCGAAATAATTAATTATGAAGAGTAGAGTATTAAAAATATGTTTTTCTGTCGTGGTGTGACATTGTAGCGAATAGTCTTTGGGTGTACCACAACATAATAATATTTTTTCTAAAAGGAAGTTGCCTCATTATAAAAGGGCCTAAGCATTTAATATAAAATGTGGAATAATAGCTAAACACCACAGGACAGCTAGATAATTATATTTTTTTACTTTATTTTATATTTTTCTTTATTTATTGCACATTTTTGTATCTTACTCTTTTAAAGTTTAAAAGCTTTTCAAAGGAATTCCTTCTGAGTCCTTTGACCATGAGGTGCATGGTCCTCGGAGAAAAGGACCATGGATTAATCTAAGTTCTAACAAGACTTACCCAGTAACATTCTATCCTTCTTCCCACGTTTTAACTGCAGCATCGCTTCAGCGGTGTCCGTCTCCACGTGATGTAGCTCTTCTGATTTCACCCAGCACGTTTGTTCTTCATCTAATTCATAAGCCGATATCTAGAAAGTGTTGTAATCTTTCTGAATATCATCCATGTAATAACTTTTGCCAATACATAAATATATTTTATTGCAGCTATGATATGGAATTTTTGACTATTTTTTTTGCCCATTGGTTGGAAGAACAGGAATCTTAATTAACGTACTCGTATCATATGCAATTTTTGATTCAAAATTTTTGCCCATTGGTTGGATGATAGAGGAATCTCTCAAAGCTTGGAGAAAAGCGAGTGCTCTAAGAGTTTAAACAATTTAAAGTAAGAATACGTTAGAAAATATTCAAATGCTTGCTCGTGTTGAGACCTACTTCTTGCTGCAGCGTCAAAGGATTCCATTATTACAACATCAATATTTCATTAACTAAGGCTAGTTCCCTTGAGTTGCATTTCTGTTGGACGAAATTAATATAATGTTGACGACAATGAATTAAGACTAGCGCTAGTGTGCTTCAGATTTTTACGGCTTGAAAGAAACTTGGAATGAAAAGTTTGTTTAAAGATGAATCAAATAAATTGTCACTATTCAACAACATTGGTATTTAACCATTCAATTTTCACCAAGTATTTTTAACGACTTAAAAATAAGGAGGTTTCTCAATTCGACTGCATATATGCTTTTTTATATGTTATTGTTTGTGCATAACTTTGTCATTTACGGATTATTAAGATATTTTTTTACCATAGATATTAAAAATATATGCATCCATATTATAAAACACTTACATAAAGAGCACTATTTCATTTTCCTCACTTTATAAAGAAAGCACTAAAACTATCTTCACAATTCATTTTGTCAGAGATGTAGGAAAAACTGTAATTTTGTAACAAGTAGACAAAAAGACTAACCTGATACCCTCTCTCAGGGTCGCTGGAGTAGACCTTAGTCCAGGCTTTGTTCAAGCTGACAGCTCCTCGACAGCGCAGCGGCCGGAGCCAGCTGCCTTCACGACAGAACTGCACCAGGAGACGGTCGTCGTCCAGGTCTCCACTCCACATAACCAGCACTATATTCTCTAGGTCTCGGAAGTCCATTGCTGGGTATATGGGTATATGAGTGGTTTATTAAAATATATTGGATTTAACATGTATTGCGCAATTGATATCTATATAATATATGTCACCGGAACAACAAGAACAGCAAATTTATAAATTTATTAATAAATTTATAATATAAAACAAAAACGGGTTTCTTACAAGTTGTAAGAAGTGTTGTAAGTTACAACACTTATAACTGGTATTGGCTATACCAATTTACATTTTAAAAATAATGAAAACTTTATAATGCGGGGGTTATATTAAAGTTGACGCGGATGGAGTCGCGGGGAACAGCTAGTTTGTAACAACATAGACACAACAAAAATAAGATTAATTCATATTATTAATATTCAACAAGCCACGCCACGCTGTTTTACCTACAATCGCCATATTATACATATAAACCTACAATCACTCTATCCTATAAAAAACTGCATAAAAATCGGTTGCGAAGTTTTGAAGATTTAACCATACATAGGGACAGACAAAAAAAGTGACTTTGTTTTATACTGGGTAGTGATAATTTCCAAATAAGTATTTTTGTTCATCTATTTGTTATTGTCTAGCTAAGCACTAGCAAATCATTTAAAAAACACTTTCTTCGTAGTCCTTCGAGCCGGATCTAAAAAACCTATTGAACAATCCAAGTAAAATAACAAACAAACAGTAACTAACATAGTATCTCCCACAGTTCCTCATCATAGGGTTCGGTGTTGGGAGCTGAGATGGTGTCTTCATGCTCCCCGCGCATGCTGTACTGCACCCAGGAGTGGGGCCCGTAGATTATCATGTGGTGGTTCAGAGCAAACACCCCACGTACTGTCTCTCCTGAAAAATTTATATAAAGTTTTTGATAATGTAAACTCATACAGCCTGTTAAAGATTTATTTATTTAGTTGAAAACTCATTTTTGTACGTTTATACAAAAGATTCAGAAATTAAATTCAAGAGATATTATATAATATATTTTATTATTATTCGTAAAATAATGCCAATTGAAAAAGTAAAATTAGAAAAAAAAAAATAAAAATCTTCAATAAAAAAATCGAATTTATAGTTAATTAATGCCTTAATTTAATATAACTAAATTCATAAAATTAATGACCATATAAAATAGTAATAAATTGTACCTTCATCTAAAGGGTTGTCAATGGTGATATATTCACTGGTGAGCATGTTCAGTAACATGGACTGAAAAGTCAAACAAAAAAATATTAATGTGTTTAATTCTTGAACAAACAGTTAATTAGACAAAACAAACTTAAGAAAAACATTAAGAAAGACAGAATTACACAATTAGGTTTAACTCTAAAGTAAGGGAAGAGATTGGTTGGAATTGCAGAGTTAGATACAGAGTCAGAATTGTGTAAGACTTGTGACGGTGTTGATAGTGTGCAGGGATAGGGTTAGGTTGGATTTCGAGAGAGTCGGAGTGGGAATAGAGCGAGTAGGACTCGTGACGGAACTGATAGCGTGCAGGGATAGGGTTATGTTGGATTTGGAGTGCAAGAGTCGGAGTGGGTATAGAGTTGCACTCACGACAGAGTTGTTGGTGGAGGCGGCCGCCCACTTGTTGTCGGGCGACAGGTGCAGCGTGTGCAGGATGCCCTCGAGCTGCGGGCTGAGGTCGCGCGCCAGGTCCGACGTGGCCAGGTCCCACGAGATCACGCGGCTCGAGATCGACACCACGTAGCGCTTGTCCGAGCTCAGCCGGAACGCGAACACCGCGAACTGGTGCCCTTCCAGCGAGTACTGGAATGCACAGTCGTTGTCTCAGTAAGGACAATCTATCTTCTTATAGCCTCGTCAAAGGGTATATTTTTTGACATTTTACAAAACAGTAACATCATAAAATAAGATAAAAACTTCTAAATAAGGTAATGTGATGAAAACACTTATATACGATTTCTTTTAATTTGACGAAATTTAGACAACTTGGAACGCCTGATAATCACTGAGAAAATAAGAAAGAAAATCAAAACAGAACCACAGACTCTAGATAAATCAAATATGTTAATAACTAAGGCCTATAATAGTAAGTGGTCATGAAGGTCAGCAGCACGGAGCTATCCCCGGTATACCTTGAGGGGTCCTCCCGGCGTGTGCAGGCAGTGGTGCGCGGGCAGCAGCGCGCAGTGCGCGCGGCCGGCGGCGCGGCACTGCGCCAGCAGCGCGGCCACGGCGCGGTTGTGCGGCGCCTCGGGCAGCAGGCGGCCCACCAGCTGCGGCGCCAGCATGTCGGGGAACGGGCCCAGGATGGCGCCGCCCAGCCGCAGCGCGTCCGCCACCAGCATCAGCTCCCTGGGCCCAATTAACCAATTCACTACCACCATACACATCACAGCTACGTTGAATACAGATATGTCGTAAATTGTTTTCATTAGATTATTCCTGAACGCACGGAAAATTTTTGACAACCGATATCATAATTTCTATTATTCTGAATTTTTAAAGTACTATTTTTTATTTATTTGGGGAGTGAGTGGAGGTTACGGATACCTTTGCAGAACATTCAACAACCCCTACAGAATATACCTAACAGCATCCTTATTGACGTGCAGCTTGGCGTCCTCAAAGTCGGCCAGCACGGCCTGCAGCGGGCAGCAGTTGAGTTTCGCGTGGAGCCACTCGTAGTTGAACAGCACTTCGGAGTACAGGTCCGCGAAGCGCTTCGAGCGCACCAAGTGGAACGGCAGCTCGCCGAACTATGCACCACACTTGTGATTAAAGTCTTTTGATGACACATAGCGACAAGAAAGTAGAAAAAACTGTTTACATCGCACTTGCAGTTTTACTTTAATTTCAAAGAATTATTTTTAAAGTTCGGAATCGATCTCAACTAATATCAATAATTAAAGGTTATATTTTTTTATTATTTAAAAGACAATGCTTTACAGTCTTAAACTAATCTGGTGTATTTCAGACAATAGCACCCATAAGAAACTCCCAAAAAGTTAAAAATTTTTATGAAGTACCAAAATAGTCCAAATCTTACCTTCCTCAAGTTATATCGTTTACTGGATCCATCAGCGGACGTGAAAACCAGCGGTTGTAAGGGCACCTTCCGATCTGCAACCCCTTCTTTATCCGCCAAGTTAAACCGGTGCCGTTGGATTTCAGTATACTTGAATGGCTTGGGTATGCCACCTCCCCAGATCCCTGAAGAAATATAAATGAAAGCATTATAGGAGCTTTTAAGGAGCTGATGAGGTCACACGGGCAATTTAATCTATCTAAAACATACAATATCCATATAATCTAATTTAGAAAATAAAGAAAACACAGGTCTTACTGAGTAAAATTTTTTTATCAGATGAATTGTTTAGGAGTCTGGCAAAAATTTACTCTTCAATAATAATAAATAAACTATTTTTTATAGTGCAGAGTACCTCATAGGATACCAATAGGCCATGGAATTGGAAAAGACCAGTGGTTACATCAACTACCGATTAAACCCATTGTGTTCTATTTAACAGTGGGTAAGGATCACGAACACTTTGGTAGACTCTACCGTGACAAGCTAACTAACCTAGATAATAATCCGCGATCATAGAATGGAAATACATGGCCATGTTCATGTTCTTGAAGTAGCGTTCCTTGGCGGTGTCCCGGAATTGACGATGGTACCAGTTCATCACGGAGACGCCATCCGCCTCCCGCTCCGACAGGTAATTGGGGAGATCGTTGCGGATTCTGGAAATATTTTTTTTCCCATTGTGAAAGCTGGTATTTATAAAAACACCCAGTTAAGTCAATAGGTAGGAGAAAATTCAGACTCATATGTATCAACACTGTTTATTTTATTTAAGCTTTGTAACACAATAATACACTTGGTCTATACAAGAGCAATTTACGAAAAAGATACAAATAAAAATATTTTAATATGTCGGGTTTTAGCCTTGTTATCAGCCTTGATTTTAAAAAAAGTTTTCACATTCACTGTCCGTACTGGTACTGGTACTCTTACTGGCACTGGCATTCGCACTGGCACTGGCACTAGCCCGGGCACCGGTACCTGGTCCACAGCAGCGGCGGGATGCGGCGCACGGGCGGCAGGTGGTACTGGTACACGTCGTCGAGCACGCGGTCGTCGAGCGAGATGAGGTCCTCCAGCTCGGTCTCGGACAGCCCGCTGCGCGCCGCCGTGATGTAGGCCAGCGCGTGGAACACCAGCAGCCGCCCGTGCTGCAACACCCCCCTACCGCGTCACGCGACACCGATACGCGCACACATCACGATGTGACGATTATGACTTTTATTTTTTTTTATGCGATGAAGTAGGGAGACGATCTGGACGTACTCCTGATGTTAAGAGAAACGCCAGCCCATAAGCAGTGCAGTGCTACCCGGAACTTTGCTAAAGCTACACGGGACAGAGGTGCACTACACCGACGCTCCCCACTTTGAGTCACAAGATGTTAAGACTCATTGGCCCAGTAATCTCATGCAAATCACTCATCTGTATCAAAGTCAGAGTCAAAAGTATCTTTATTCAATTAGACTACATAAAGTAACACTTTTGAATCGTCATGGTATTACAAAACATTTACCTTTTTAATTATCAAAAGACAAAACCCAATTCTATAAAACTCATCAAATTACAGACAAAAAAATAATTTTCAACTGATACACGTGTAACTGTAAATAAACGAATTGCTGAAATAACAATGATTTTCAATTCATTAAGTGTTGACTTTCCACGCACTACGTACCTGTTTCTCTATTCTCTCGAACAACATCATGATCGAGTCCATGACAGTTGAAGCCAAGTGCGTATCCTGAGGTTTGGTGTAACTCCTCCATCTGCACACCTTTGAAAATGAACTGTTATTATAATGTTTTGTATAGCTTTAAAGTTATTATTTTGTAAATGTATTTATAAGCAATTTTATGGGAATTCGTGGTTCATGCTACCATAATCGAAGGAACGAACTTGGGTAAAATAGTCTCAAAAGTAATTATTTATATAAAGTATTTTCTAACTACAAGCTCTGCTTAGTTTGGGACTAGATGGCGATACTTCTAGATTTACAAGAGAATTAATTAGAATTCGTTTGCCTGGCAGTCATCTGGCGTCAGTGCATCTTAAGCAGAACAGCATCTTTACTCCAGCTTTTATAGTCATTATTTTACCTAACGACACAAGATCTTTTTCTCTATGTTTACACAAGCGTCCTCAAGCATATATATATCCAAATTGATGTAAGCTACCTCGGCAAAGACCAGCTTGACGAAGATGGGCAGCGAGCACTGCCCGATGGCGTTGGAGACCAGCCGCCACTGGTAGTTGCTGAGGTCGCGCGCCGCCGCCGCCATCCACAGCCTGGCGGAGCGCGAGCTTTACACTACCTCTTTATAACGAGCAGACGACCCACCCGATGGAAAGTGGTCATCGCCGTAGTGGTCATAGTCGGTGCCAAGTTCGGTTAAATTGATATTCTATAGATTGTTGTAGCATTTACTTGGTACCGACTACAAAATTGTGAAATAACTATTAAGTCATTAACTTTCTATATACTAAATGAAAATACATATTACTTTGTGCAAAGCAAATTTATTTGTTGCTTTTTAGTTTGAAGTCGATTTATTTTTGTTAAAAAATATTTTTAGTCCGTGTTCAAGTTCAACGTCCATCACCACATTATTTCTGAAATTCTACCAATCAACCTATTTTTTCTAATATAGATAGTACAAATGCTGTCTTGTATATTATATCTTATATCTGTAACGAAAAGCGTCCGCTTTCTGTGGACTGTTAGTCTTGTTTCTATTAACCTTATCGAGATCGAAATTCGATAATCAATCAGAATCAACGGAATAATGGTTTATAGGTTGAATTAACACTGAAAATTTGGAAAGTGCATTCAGATAATGGTTCTGAATATGAATAGCCTTTTAAATTTTGTAAACATTTTTTTAGTTTTGTCAGATCCGATAATTGTACTATAATACTGTAAATGATTCTTTATCTATCTTAATTCAGCCATGAACAACAAAAATGAAAAATCCCAGCAATGGACGTGCCTATTGCTGATCAGGAAATAGGCATTAAATTTAAAACATCAAATAACTTCAAAAAATTACGTCACTATCTGAGTTTTCAGGTATCGGTCTAAGGTCCTAACACCCAGTATGTGTACGTACTTGAGGACCTGCATGGCGAGGTCCTCGCCGAGCGCCGTGACCTCGAGGAAGTTGTCCTCGGAGTCGACGATGCGGCGCAGCACGTCGTACTCCTTCGACACCTCGGGGTTGGCCTCCTCGCACGCGCACGTCACTATTATCTGCAATTGCATTATATAGCTTTTAAACAACTTACAATTTATTTTTTTACTATTAAAGTACTTAAAAAAGGAGGGGGCTTCTCAATTCGACCGTATAGGTAGAGGCTTTCATTTTGATGCTTGTTAAAATTGTCAAATACCTTCGGAAGAAATCTATGTTATCGTATACTAGCTGTTGCTCGCGACTTTGTCCCCGTCGGATCTATTATTATGTTATAGTGAGTCAATCTCAGAAGATAGACTTAAACTGTCGCGGACTTTATCATTCAGGAATAATTCTTTCATACATATTTTATTGGTATCTTGAACCGTTTTCGCAGCGCACGCAAAGGAAGCTCACAAAGATGAATAATTTTCCCCGTTTTTTCCATATCTTCCATTATATCTTCGCTCCTATTAGTCGCAGCGTGATGTTATGTAGCCTAAAGCTTTCCTCGATAAATTATCTATTCAATCAAAAAAGAATTTTTCAATTCGAACCAGTAGTTCCTGAGATTAGCGCGTTCAAACAAACAAACAAACTCTTCAGCTTTATATATTAGTATAGATATTGATCAAATCAAAGTCAAATATATCTGTATTCAAATTCCTAATTTTATTATAAAAGAAAAATATATACATATAGTTATTACCAGCGATGTGAAAATCACCATCGATGTGATAAAATGTTCACATCGGTGGTAACTAAGACCACCGATTTCACCGATATGAAAATATCGAGATGAGGAAAATGACCTTGCAATGTGGTGGTAGCCTGGTCGGCAGCCAGGAGACCTTGTTGTTCTCTGTCCCGATGCCGGTGAGCTGGTCCACAGAGTCGAGGAACAGCAGCAGGGGTTGCTGCTGCGACGCCATCGTGAGGAGCTGCTTGAAGTGTGCCGTGAGGGGAACCAGGTCGTCCGGGATACTCTCGAAGGGGAGGGCGAAGTTGTATGATATCTG
>JADANM010005856.1:4914745-4953608 GCA_026213755.1 Eurema hecabe | reverse complement strand
ATTTGATATAATAAAAAATTACCTAATTGATAAATCTATCTAATATATCCAATATTTTTATATATATATCTAGTATAATCATAAAAGCATTCTTACTCTAAGCCATTAAAATATAACTAGGGGGAAGCCGTGACTATCGCTCTATAGCTATATATCGCGCTATATAGCTCTCAGTAACGGCACTATAACAAAGTATTTCATAACAAAATAAATTACAAAATCGTGACGTCTGACAACGGGAACGCGCCCGGAGCAGTTGAACCGTGGACCCAAATACAATAAAGTTCATTGGTCTAGACGTTCGTTTCTCCGTAATCCATATTATCATCGTAACACTGTTCTATTGAGATCATTTTTAATAATTACTCCAGCTAAGTGGAGATACGTATTTTACAGCTGATCTAATAATTAGATAGACGACCGCTTGGCGCAGTGGTAGCATTACTTTCTGCACGAAGGGTCGTGGGTTCGATCCCCACACCAGAAAAGTGTATTTGTAATTTACATTTGTATTTTTCTGGGGATTGGGTGTTACTATATATTGTATGTATTAACTAAAGAAAAGTATGTGTATGTTATTTATCCGTTATTTAGTTGCCATAACACAGGCTCTGCTTAGCGTGGGACAAAATGGTCTTGAACTATTTATTTCGTTTCAAGTTTATAAGCCTTGTTATTTTTTATAACTGAAAGAGCATATTATGCAATAACGGAATATATTGAAGACAAAAACCCATGGAATATTGATGCTTAACGCTCGCAGGACAGTGACCCTTTTTAGGGTTCCGTAGCCAAAATGGCAAAAACGGAACCCTTATAGTTTCGTCATGTCCGTCTGTCCGTCTGTCCGTCTGTCCGTCTGTCACAGCCGATTTACTCGGAAACTATAAGTACTACAGTGATGAAATTTGATGGGAATATGTGTTGTATGAACCGCTACAAAAATATGACACTAAATAGTAAAAAAAAGAATTGGGGGTGGGGCCCCCCATACATGTAACTGAGGGATGAAATTTTTTTTTTCGATGTACATACCCGTGTGGGGTATCAATGGAAAGGTCTTTTAAAATGATATAAAGTTTTCTAAAAAACATTTTTCTTAAAGTGAACGGTTTTTGAGATATCAGCTCTCAAAGTCGTAAAAAGTATGTCCCCCCCCCCTCTATTTTTATAACTACGGGGTATAAAATTCTAAAAAAAATAGAGGTGATGCATGCTAATTAACTCTTTCAACGATTTTTGGTTTGATCAAAGTATCTCTTATAGTTTTTGAGATAGGTTGATTTAACTGTAATTTTGGTTAAGTTATTGTGCTTACACTGAAAACGATGGCTGAACCTTATAAGATAGATCAAAAAATATACTACAGTATTGTACACCTTTAAAAATCCGCGATGATATAAAATCTTTATAATGTAGGTACTTTTTACTAAAATTAATATTCATACATAAAAGTACAAGGCAAAATATCGGGAGAGTTTAGGCTCCATTCACCAGGTGTATAAATTGACATAATAAGTTTATTATATTTGCTGCTACGGAACCCTTTGTGCGCGAGCCCGACTCGCACTTGGCCGGTTTTTATTATGTATGAATATTGTACAGTACTTTTGTTGTTTATATGAATTATAATAGTATCTTTTCATTTTAAAAGAGCAGCTATCAGAGTTGCTTGCCATACTTCTCCGTAGAAACAGCCTTCCGAACCGGTGGTAAATAAATGTTTTGTAATTATATGACGATTCAAAACTATTACTATATGTAGCCTATTTAAATAAAGATAATTAATATTTCTTTTGTGCATTAAAACTCGGGACTTTTGAGTAATATAAAATAGCAATACTTTTGTAGTTAGAACCAACTAGAAAATCCGTTTGGTAATCCTACACCCGGGGGCAATTGAAAAGCACATGTGGACATTTTTTTAATTATGTCAATTAATTTATTTAATTAAAAACCTAAGATTTTATTCCAAAATTTCAATACGTGTGATTTCATTGCACCCGAGTATATTTATCTCACAAAATCATTTATTTATTTAGACTTCCTAGTGAATAAACACGATTATTACGTTTTTTTCTATACAAATAGGATACGGTTTAGGATATATACGGCTAATTAAAGTCTGATCGCGTCGCAAGGCCACGTCCTAACGGAATCAATTCGCCTTGACAACATAAAAATGAACGGCTTCTATATACTACTAGCCGCTCCCCGCGGTTTTACCCGCGTAGTTCCCGTTCCCAAGGCAAAACCGGGATAAAAAGTATGCTATGTTTTAATCCAGAGTATCATCTATATACATGTGGCAGGCGGATTGTATAATCCGCTGTATTTGTACCGCCGCTTTGCAAAACGGCCCTGTTTTGTAAAACGGCTAGCCGTAATGTAATACAGCGGATTATACAATCCGCCTGCGACATACATACCAAATCTTAACTAAATCGGTCCAGCCGTTTTGCCGTGAAAGAAAAACAAACATACAGTCAGTCACACTACTATTTATAATATTAGTATGGATTTTACTCTATGCGTGTATTAAACCCTCCCCTTGAATCACTCTATCTATGACAAAAAATGCATGAAAATCGGTTGCGTAGATTTAAATATACATAGACAGGCGTATACATCTATATCTATATACTAATATATAAAGCTGAAGAGTTTGTTTGTTTGTTTGTTTGAACGCGCTAATCTCAGGATCTACTGGTTCGAATTGAAAAATTCTTTTTTTTTGAATTGACCATTTATCGAGGAAGGCTTTAGGCTACATAACATCACGCTGCGACTAATATGAGCGAAGATATAATGGAAAATATGGAAAAAACGGGGACTAATATTCATCTTCGAGGGCTTCCTTTGCGTGCGCTGCGAAAACGGTTCAAGATAAAAAAATGTTATGTATTAAAGAATTATTCCTCTTTAAATGATCTAAAGTCCGCGACAGTATATGTCTATCTTCTAAGATTGACTCACTATAACATAATAATAGAAATAGATCCGACGGGGACGAAGTCGCGAGCAACAGCTAGTATAACATAGACAGGACAGGCGGAAGAAAGCGACTTTGTTTTATACTATGTAATAATTTTAATACGGACCTCTTTTTAGGGGGAGAAAAATATTTAATCGTGGATTGAGATTAGGATTTGAAGGATTATTACACGAAAAACAAACTAAGAGAGAAAAGAAAATAATTATACATACCAGGTCGAATACAGTTTCTACAGAGAAGAACAACAAAATAGTATTTTAAATGCCTCTTACTCAAATTACTCTTGCATAGAGTACAAAGTATCTCATCCGCGAAGTATAAGTATTTTTTTTAATTTAAACAAATATAAATTATGACTTGATATGTGAAGCATTTCAGATTTCAGCGCAGTGCAGTAGATCAGTAGCTAGATGAAAACTATTTGCATTTATATATATCTTATACCAAATTTTGCCGCAAGATTCTCAGGATCGTCTGATATACATGATGTAAAGAAACTTGTCTGAGCCTGAAAATTTTTGAATAAAATAAACGTAACGTAAATGTAATAAAGTTTATTTTAATGCCGGCGCTTTATATTAACAGATTCACGGAACTCTAGTTTCTTAGCACACAAACCTACCATATAAAACGAATTAACACAAAATCATAAAAAACAATACGTAATGTTTAGGGTAATAGAGCCATGTCATGAGGTTAACTTGGACCGACTTACTAGGACCGGTACCACCCTCACTATTTCCATAATACAAATAGACACCAATTTTATTCATATGTATAGGTGATATGTAAACCTAGTACATTAGTCAAACTGTTATGGTCAGCGAATAAAGGCTTTTATTATTATTATTATTATATAGGTGATAAAAGGTTACAAAGAATAAAAAAAATATCTTTTATTGTCTTCAAAACTACTAACTACTAACTATGAGAAAAAATATATTATTACTATTATGAGAAAAAATGACGTCTCTTTTTCTTCCATCCATACAATCTCTCGTAATATCATCAATAAAGATATCTTAAAAACGAAATAATAACCGCACTAGTAGCCAGTTTTATGATTGTTTTCAATATACTTAAGTGTTATAACAAAGCTGTTATTTTATCGCACCATAAACTCATAACAAGACCACCCAAAAGTGTTGAAGTTTAAACCGTAATTTGATACAATAACTTTCTCGATAAGATGTCTGCTAATTAAGGTTTTTATAACGCTGCGTCGGAAATAATCATGTACAACTTTTACATGCGACTTTGCTTGTTAACATTAGAGGTACAGTTAACTACAAATGTTGAAGAACACATTTAATATTATAAACTATCTTTATGTAAAAAGATTTGGAATTAACCAGCGTAACGAGATGTAAAAATCCTACGATGACTGAACTTTTGACGTTTACTAGGTTATAATCTAAAGGAATATATACTAGGTTTAAATAATAATATATGTTTACTAAAATCACTTAAAGATTTAGATTAAAGTACTTGAGTATTAGCCGCTAAGTATAAGCCTCTAAAATTCTCATTTGTCCTAACTAGTGAGATACACGCACACATCCACACTATACACATTTAAATACTACGCTTACAAAATAAAAATAATCTAACAAAAAAGAAAACGACAATTCAGAACAAAAGGTCTAGTGAATTAGTTCAAGCCATCCTCAAAGCTAAATTCTCAGCTATAATAGATTACGTATCAAGGGCACACTAAACAAACTAGCCTTGTATGCACATGTATGTATGTATGTATGTATGTATATATATGTTCGTCCGTTTGTAACAATGCATGACATCATCTCGTTAATCGTGATTGGAATCTATGGTTTCGCTCTATGTTGTAGGTCGAATTGGTAGTTATTTTTTTATGTTTCTGTTTTTTTTTTAATTCAAATACTTTTATGCCTTTGCTATAAAAAAGGTCTTATACAAAAACCTTGTCTGCATATTAATTAGGCTTTTTTTTAAAATCTGTGTTTGTAAAAACTGTCTCGTTCAGAAATTTACTCTATGCTTGATATCGGTGTAACAAGCGTCGACTGTGATATATTTAAAGATCATTCCTTTCTATTCAACCCTTATCAGCCAACCAACCAAATCATTAGCTATTTTTTATATTTTAAATTCAGGCTTTTCGAAAAACGCCTACACTTTATATTTAAAACGGTCCAAAAAAAAATAAAAAAAGGCATTTAGAAAAACGTCTAAATATGAACTGTGACATACATTATGACACTGAGATTATCTGCTTGCAATTTTAATTTTACATTATGTACAGGAAGTGACTGCATTAGCTGTATACAAACCGACATTTTGTTTTAGTAGTCTATTGTACTATAATTATCATATTATCAAAAAGGAATACGCTATCATTGTAATTAAAATATTTAAAAAAAACAACAGTCAAAACTTTGAATTAAGAACATATTTTTTCGCAATACAGCCATATTGCGAATATTATTATGACACTCATAAGAAAAACACGACAACATCAAACAGGTCCTAATTAGAATTTAAATATAAAAATGAACTGACAATTCAACTATTATAATGACATTTAACATGCATAGTCATCATTATGGCGCCAAAATTGTTTAAGTCATCTAATTCATAGATCATAAACCTCACAGAGGGGGCACTCGTGAAGCCGGCACGGGTTTACTGCCTATTACAAGCGGCCTCTAGAAATAATTGTCATATTTACCGGGTCATTGGCCTCATTGTGTTATGGCTAGGAAAAGGGCACAATGATCCCGTATTTATTTCACCCGTGCCTTATTTATTGACCTATTCACGAGTATATTTATATAATATGTGAAAAGGGCGTCGAGTGATGGGTTTGCGAGATATTACTTTTATGATTCAAATGAGATAAAGCATATTTATAGTGTAAGTAAATACTTAATATTTTTGTTTTAGAAAAGTGGGAAATAGTGTACGAGGGATACCAGCATTCGCGAGGGTTTCACGAACGTGTTGCCGGCGTTAAAATTGAAAATGAATCAATATTGAGTTTTGTTGGTTTTCTTACTATTATGGTGGTGTAAGTAAGCTATCCTGACTCTTCCCGCATACTAGTGGATAGCTTTTTCATAGTGCTATAGAAAAATATCATATTTATTGTAACAGATATTTCCAAGTGTAAGAATTCACTGACTTTAATGTTGCATATTAAAATTTGCTCTGTTTACTTTTTCTATTACCACGTACATAATTTAAAAACATTATATAAACCTAGCGCAGTACATAGGAATGATTGAAAACCAAACACGAATATAACATTCCCTTTTGTTTTTTAACTATATAAACATTAATATAATTAACACAATATCAGTATGTCAATAAATTTATAATATATAACAATAGTATTGTTATTATTATAAATTTATTGACATTATTATTAGTTTATTATATACAAAACATTCACGTATGAAAGATATAGAGAAATATGAGTCACGTCTGCAATTCAGCTCTATGACACAAGTCCGCCATAAAATGCATCGTATTATAGCCGTGTACGTTTTATGAATGAAAATATAACGTTATTGGACATTCTCCTTGGTTATAAATACGTTTTATTTATTAAAACTACTATAAGAGATATCTAGAATAGGAGTATTCTATGGTGATTTTAATAATGATACTACTAGTTATGACGATAATGATGATGATGATAATGACAATGATATATTATTACTCTTGTGTGTTTGTTTTTCTTGGGTCTCAGGATGTCTGGAAGATATGACTGTAGTGATAAGACGGCCTTGTTGTACTGTCTTCTTTATTTTGATGTTTGTAATGTTATTTGTTTTATTTTTTTACATTAAAGAATTTTTATTTAGTTTGTTAATAAGTAATTAGTTATAAAAAATAAAAGTAAAGTAATATATGCTCTTTATTGTTACCTCTTGTTTGATGTTCTAATAAAAAAAACAAAATATGTTTAATGTTTATGTATTATACATATTATGTCTAAGTATTTTGTAATGTATATATTATTGTTTAAAGTTGCACTACGCTACCTAATTGTTTATTATGTATGTTTTGTCCTGACTTGGTTGCCTGAAAGAGATCACTCTTAAATGATAAGGCCGCCAGTTACCACAATGTTTTCTATTTTATAAGATTCAGATTGTTATGCGTAACGAAGTGTTAAATAAATAAATAAATAACATGACCACTTCCTCAAGTTTCATTGTAAGACCCCAGTAGTTCAACGTCGAGATATTGTGTACTTCTTAAAAATTATTTCGTCGAACACACGGCACTAACACACCTGAAAGTTTGCTCACCTAGTGTAAATACAGGTAAGAGCAACAATTCAGGCCCATCAGTGTACCGAACTTCTTCTATCTTCTTTCACTCTTCTCGTGTATTCTCTTCTTAACTCTTCTTTTAACTTCTTTACTCTCCCATCACATTCAATAATTATTCTGTGGCTGTTGTTCCCTGAAATATATTTTTTTTATACCTAGCTCTGCCCCGCGGATTTATCCGCATTAACGCATGTATTATACACATAAACCTTTCTCTTGAATCACTCTTTGTATAAAAAAACACATGAAAATCGGTTGCGTAGTTTAAAGATTTAAACATACAAAGGGACAGACAGATTGAACACTAATCTTTATATTTCATAGACTATAGAAAACCATTGTTCTTTATGAATTAAGGTGCAATTATTTAATGCGAATTCCAATAGAATTTATTTCTACATATTTTGTATTTTATGACATTATTTATTATTCAATCGAGGTTTATACGAATAACAAAACAATTCTCGTAAAATGAACAAGCCTTACGAATTAGGTTACAACATAACGGTAGTAAAACTAGATGTTAAGCCTAGAATACATATGCTTTGTTACTGGAAGACTTATTTTGTAAGTATGTACGCCTGGAAACTGAAAACTTACAACTTACTTATATACCGAAATGGAAGGGTAGTCATTTACTTTAGGCAACATTTTTTTCCGATTGATTTTTTTGTTATCAAAAAACATCTCGAAATAAATTTTCTATGAGAAACTTACATGTCTATTGAATTCCTTCTAATGTAATGTGAATTTGTTTGATACAAAATAAAATGTACGTATACTATTTATTTCAATGATTTATATTAGATAATGATAGAAAATAATGTTCAACTAGAAAAACAAAAGCTTTTAAGAATGTTAATTTTGTGTCCCAGGTTTTATCACCAACCATAAAACAGTTTGTCAAATCAAAATCGCTATCTAAAAACCCAATCTACATAATTATGAACAAGCAAGCATGCACGGTAAAAATGGCGCGAAATGGCTCTCGATTTGACAGCTGTCAATTAGAATGGCGGGAAACGAGTGACAAATGACCCGGCCGTGCTTTTCGTCAAGAGGTTAGTTTTATCGTGTTGACAGAAAGACAATCGCGCGATAATTGGATGTTTGCGACGATAACGAAAAATTGATGTCACTGCAATATGTCCGAGTTTACTGTTTTATTTGTTAATAGCGCGTCAAAAGCACATGTCGGAGTTTCAATTTGTGTTTGTATTGGAGAATTTATTGAAGATGTAGGAAATACAAGCTTAAGTTCAAAATCCATTGTTGATGGAATTTAATTGGTAAAAGCAATATAAAACAGGTATCCTAGAATAATTTCGTAAATATTATAAGGTCTACCGTTTAATTGCAGTTGGTCTCAGGGATCAATATGATAAACACAAAGTCTCAACAACAATTTTAATCAATTCATCTTGTGGAAAAAGTAACATCAATACAACAAACATCCCTTGTTTGTTGCGTTGATGTTACTTCTCTTCGGATTCTGGACCTCACCACATCTAAGCATGCCTGACCATGTCAGATCCTTGAACAACTGACTGGCCGTTAGGCATGGATCCATGTCGAAAACTTGAAGTTCAAGCTCAAGCTAAGTCTCCAAAAAATATCATAAGTGCGATTCAGAACTCGGCGCAGTAGTATCCTACTTGTCACTATTGTATAGAAAAAGACAGCTGTAGCTCCTCTGATTGGACGTATTTTCGCTTTCGTGTGCAAATCGGCGATATTCAATAGAAAACTAAACAGTATAAGATGGATGCCAAATTCGTTGCCAACTCCAATAACATCTCGCTAAACGTGCGCTTACTTGGAATACAAATTGCACAAAACTTTACGGTACATCGAAGCAGAATATTTTTATAAAAGACTAGTCATTTACATCTATTGAAAATTTAAAATGTAATATTTGCCAAAAGAATGTAAAATATGTAGGATGACATTTTTTGGCTTAGTAGGTTTAAATAATTATAGAACAATTTATTATTAAACTATTCTTAACTATAACCGAAAAGTCTATGTAATGAGTACTCATTGTTTCCGCCTCTTATAAAATATGAAAATATGTAAAAGAAAGCGATGTCTTTTAACCATGGGTGCGAGATATCTGATTTTTAAAAAACTCCAAGTAGTTAAACCTTTATAATGTTGATGTATCAAAACTTGGTAAAAAATGAGCTCAAAACCACAAAAATAAACACTTAAGTTAATACACTAAATTTTATTTACCCAAGTACACCCAAACTGTCAAATAAATAATAAATTTGCAATTCAAATATGTACAAGTAAATCCTAGTATGTAGATCGGTACGTGGAGCGAGGAATATTGAAAACAAATCTTTTGGCAACGCCACAGCAACAGGAAATCGATATTGAATACAGAGGAGTTATTTTGAACAAGTCCGCCATTTTATACGAAATACGAGAGAGTCTATAATCTCGAATTTATGCTATTTACTGACGAGCACTCAAATGCAATTGAAATTTAAGAACGCCTCAAGTCAAAAAAGTACGCCAAAGTTATTTTGACAGATTTGTCTGTAACTGTCAAAGTGAATATGAGTCTTACTTTAATTTGATTTTTTAGGATAATAAGCGATCCTTTGCCATTTCATTATAGATAGCATAGAATAAAGTTGATTTTTGACATTAGAATCTAGTGTTAAGATGTGTAAACTGAGAATGTCTTGATGGTAATTCAGTTATTATAAGAGTAGCTCTGTCTTTCTGTCTTGCTCAGTTTTTTCTGTACTATGTACGGTTGCCTGTTAGAGACCACTTATAGTTATAAGACCACCACACTTGTCAAACTATTCTTCCTTTTAAATTCATTATCATATTGATGTGTACTGACAATAAGGATTTTCTAATATAACTAATAGTGATTATACATATACCATACCTACCACCTTTAAACGTATTTCCTTCCTGACTACAAACAAATATGATTACATTAAAGTTTCGAAATAGACCGTTCCCATTGGTATAAAATGTCGCGCTCTGTCCTGAACTATTGAAACAGCGAATAACATGCATTCGAGAAATTTCAATTGAATTAATTGCCCGCCTTCAGTTGTCGAGTCGTTGAATTTATGGAGTCATACAATATCAACTAACTATTCCTTGCTTTGGACATGCTCATTGAGGTTAAAACAGGCCAGTACAAAATAATCAATCAGTTTTATGAAATTCAAAATAAACGTAATGTTATGTAAGAGTCTAATATGTATATATAATATTTAGAAAGCAAGGTAAGAGATATAAAGTTCTAGCCAAATTTCTAACTACTGTATGTAATGCTAATAAAATATACAATAAAAAATAAATAAAATGACATATTTTATCCCCAAGTATAAAAAAGTACACAAGCAGCAGTACCAAACATCCTTTTAATTGAACTCATGTTTCTCTTTTAAGAGTCGATTTATCAACTCTTTTAAACAAAAACTACTGACTTGAATGACAGATTTGAAAGACCAGGACACAATTCGGAATGTACTGGACAAACATGGAATTCCGACATGCTGGCAGAATAGTACCTGGATGAACACGGTAATATGGTATTTCCGATAAATCGACTTGAGGTGCTTTAAGAAGAGAGCGTACATGTTTTTAAAGTGGGTTGCCCTACTCCAGAGCTGTCAAGCTCTGCGAGTGTTCATGGGCGGCGATGACCACTTTCCATCAGGTGGCTCGTCTGCTCGTTTGCCCCCTATGTTATAAAAAAATCCCAGTATTGTCACGGGAAAGGTACAACGCACGGCTAGTATTACATAACCAAAACGAAGATCCCTCGGCCGATCGCGTGACCGCTAATTCAATTATACCATCCATTCATTCCACTTACATTCGGTATAAAAAGTGCACTTCGTGACCCCAATCTTTTAACTTTATCTTTTATCTTTATTACGGCTTTCATCAATTGCCTTTCTATCTTTCGCACGCGAAGGGAACAGCTGTTTAATGATGTATAGATGGACTTACATACATACATGTACAATGTAACATATTATATAATTAAGTACGGTCACTCTCTCTACTAATAAATATATAAATATTGTTTTATTAGCTGGTATATACCTAACGATTATTAGTGAACCGTTAAATATAGCCTAAAGATTTGTTCCTGGACTTTAGACTGGCTTGATAATGACGCATCGTTTTTTGAACTGAAGTAGGGTTATAGAAAAAAATTGTCATAGCTAGTTGGCTGATTGGACCAGACCGCACCATAGCTAGGTTAGCCTCTAGTTTGTTCCATCCTTGCTTTATTAAAGACCGACAACGCATCCGCAAAGCTCTTCACGGATGCGTTACACGAAACACGCTATGACGCTCTTTTTTCCAACATAGATAATAAAAAATAATTCATCGCCAACTTTTTTTTTTTTATAACATGAACTTAAAACATTTCCTAAATTAATTTAGCGGAATACTTGCCAATGTATCGCGTCACCGTGATTCAGCAATATCTGAAAATGAAAATCGCTAATTAAATAACTAAACAACTCTTAAAATAGTCTTGGGAAGTAAATCATAATATATAGAATAAGAATTCTAGGTAATGCAGATGAATAAGAGCTTGTATTATTATTATTTTTTTTATGTGATGAAGTAGGAAGACGAGCTGGACCTACTCCTGATGTTAAGAGAAACGCCAGCCCATTACCAGTGCAGTGCTACCCGGAACTTTGCTAAAGCTACTCCGGACAGAGGTGCACTACACCGACGCTCCCCACTTTGAGTCACAAGATGTTAAGACTCATTGGCCCAGTAATCACGCTGGCTACAGTGCCCTTCAGACCGGAGCACAGTGACATTTTCATATCACTGCTCAGGCGGTAGAATGTCTGGCACTGTGGGAGTACCCACCCAGTCGGTCTCCTGCGAAAGAGACCTACCCCCGGTATTAACACATAGAATTTTTTTTTTCAAGTATTGTAAAGATATGAATTCTTTAGTAATTCGGACATGAAGGTAGTTCAATAAAATATTTTAAATACTACAAAATTAGAAATGTGTTTCGTTCAGTAAGTGGGATTATCTTTAACCCACCCATTATAACTATTTATCTGATCATACCCATCTCCCCGTTTTTAAAGATCGGCAACACATTCGTGAGACCCTTACTTGACGGTCACTGAAAGGACTGTTACTAATGAGGTACCTGACCATCAAACATCCTGATGTCTGTTATCAAATAGTAAAAGCAATCTTTTAAGCCATTTTTTTATCCAAGCCCCACGCTGGTGTCAAGCGAATTGGGTCAATGGACAATTACTCGAGCGGGCCCAACAAACTACGTTAGTGTTAAATCTACGTCCTACAAGGTGATTTTAATGTAGCATCTTTATTAAATGCTTTAAGCAGCTTTATTAAGTTTTATTTTTTATTTATTTAACATTTAATTATAAGTAACATGGACTCATTAGTGTGAGTAACAATGATTCTTAAGTATTTTTTTAAGTAAGTTTACATTCTATAACTCGACTATGTCTATTCTTTAAATGTCTATATAGGGCCACGAGTTTCGGTGCTACGATAGAACACACGTTCATACTTACATACTACATACACACATATATAGTCTGTATGTTTCCCTTCGACATTAAGAAATAATATAAACAAGACTCGTAACTCAACAACGTAAAATATTTCCAAAATCTGTGTTGTACGTCCTAAGATATGTCATTGCGTGCCATTATTGAAGGGTTTTTTTGTTTTTTAAAGTTTTCTTAACAATTTTTTATATCATTTAGTAGATTAAGCCATGCAAGAAATATAAAACAATTATTATTAAAAGAATTTCGCCTACCATTTTACCTCTTTCACAATTTAATTTAAAAATGTATACTGATCTCTATTTTAATAAAACATTCACTCAAGCGCTTACCACATACCCTGGCTTTCCTCTAAACGATAAACAGATGTTAAAATAATTCAATAATTTCCTAATCTCAATATCTGCCCGGTTAATATAAATATGCGGCTTGACGGACACGCGCCAGACCCGACATTTTATGATAGCTTCTAATTTATAAGCTTATAGCGCGAAGTATTTATAATTATCTTTATACATTATACATGTTTTACTTAGATTTTACACTTTCTGTATTAGAGAGATGTACTTTTCATTTGGTCGTATAATATATTTCATCATCTCAAGAACTTATTTAAAATAACATTTGTACCGTGGCGCAAATGTCGCAAATGGCGACTCGCTTTATGAATAAAAATGGAAGTCGCAATAGAATTGAACTCAAAAATTATTTTATTTAAGTTTTTAAAATGTTAGCGTTACTAGCACCAAAGCGTCAACACTGGCACCTAACACCTCAAATAGTAACAAAAAAGCGGTCATATAAACACGTTTTTAATACTATTGAAGTCTCAACAGATGTAAATTCCAAATTTAAAAATTCTTTAGCCCACACAACGCGAACGTTTCTAAACGTCAATCGCATTTGAATGTCAAACATGAATCATCATGGATATTGGCGCCAAACCGTCAATCGCTCTCACCTTAAACCACAGATTATAATGTAAGCCGAATCGAACCTCCATTAAATTTATTTCTGGAGCGAGATTAATATTTTTTGGCAGAAACTCAAAGAATCTATACGTTCCGAAAGTATCCGCGATTTGAAACGTATATATTTTTACTGCTTCTATCAATCAACTGTATTAATAGTTTAATTTTTAACGTCTATTTTAAATTTGTTGGTAGGGAATACAGGACGATCGTTAAAACCATTTTTTTCATAAGTGATTTTTTAACAAAATTGTATTTAAACCATTTCAAATTTCTTTCTAGAACGTAATATTAAAAATGTTGATTCAATAATATCTAAGAAACAACTAACACAGCAATGTTACGGAATTGTATATAACAAACTTCTATATTAATAAATTATTTGAATATATTTCAGATATTTACTGCGTCAAAAATAAGCACTCTAGCTTTTTAGGTACACATTAATATGGACTAAGACCTATTTAATACCTATGTAATAAATCGGAGGGAAAACGTGTTGCCAAGTTTAAAAAAACACTAATTGATGTTGGCATCGCTCCGAACTCTTTGATACCTGATAAAAGCCAGACCAGCTTGAAATAGCGTTGAACTTTATTTAATTTCCATTTGGGACTGATTTTATTAAGACTCTGGTCTTTAGGAGCAAGATTTTAAAAATTAGATGATATGAGTAGCTGTAGATTGATCTCAGATATTTCTACAATACTAAGAAACTAAATTACTATGTGGGACTGGGGGGATTAAAACGATTTATAATTATATTAACGAAAATATATAAGAAGAAGTACCTTTATATATTAAACTGCAGTATTGATATTTGTTTCAATGTTATTAAGATTCGCCATTTAAAAACCAAATCATATACAAACGATTTTCCAAATTTGCAGTCTTGTTTTATACACCAAACATTTTCAGAAAATAATGTTTTAGTGTATGTAATTTTTCGTATTCCAAGTAAATCTCTTCTGGTAAATTTAAGGATATTGTTCTCTCAGACTGTATATAAGAAACTTATGTTGTTGTGTCAAATACAACTCGAGAGACGACAATACGGAATGGCATATTATGTAAACATACATTGCTTTTAAAGAATAGATATAAAATAGATGGCAACTATAAACTAACCTCCTATAACCCTCAAGTATATGATAATGGACTTTAAATAAGGTGAAAATAAAAGAACAAAATAACAATGGGCTTCCGATGATCCTAATTCCTGAACTAATATTGCCAGTAACTCATTCAATAATAAGAAACTGTATACAAATAAGAATAAGCTATAATGATCAAGTATAGTAGTTCAATTGTCATTGCAAACAACGCCTCTCTAGGGAGCCCATACAAACTCAATTACGACTTCTTAAGCCCTAGAGGAATTCGACGCAATTACTGATTACATAGAAAACCGTATCAAACACATGTTAATATTCTGAAGACTATTATATAACTATATATATCCTAATATATAAAAGCAGAAGTTTTATTATTTTACTTATTGTTAAAGATAAGAACTGCATATAATATCCGGTTGTAATAGATTTTCAGATAAGCCTATTTGTAATAAGGAATTAATGACATGTATCGTCCATAGGTGGCGCTGATTGTGTAATATTCGAGCTATTCATAGATTAAAAAATGCTTGAACATTCCGGTGAATTTTATTTGATTTCCAAATTCTAAAATACTATATGGATATCCATATGATATAAAGCTTTTTAAGATCATATGATCTTGTTATTTTTATTAAACATAATATAAATTGACAAAATCAACGTAATAACTTATTAATTCCGAAAAAGAGGGAAGACTTCACTTTTACATAGATAAGTACATTTCAACGAAATACAGACACCCGACCCGATATAGTACAAAAAGCTTTACCTAGTTTTCAGTTACAAAGCATAGTGCGACATTTCGATCAATGTCAAATTTAAGAAAAACATTTGTTAATTTTCTGGCACTGCACATGTAATTACACGCATCCAGCGAAAGCACTATTTAGTACTTTTGAATGTTCTCGATATATGAATCAAGAAAGATGTAGTTAAAATATTCAACGTTAAGCATTATTCCCGCATAATACGGAATAATGCTCTAATTGAAAAACATCCCTAAACAATCGTTTTAAAATAAGTAGTCGATAATATTTCAATACAAGCATGATGGTATGGTTACAATTAAAACTAAAATTACCAAGTACTAAGCTATGAGTAATAACTTATGCATCATATTTTAGATTACCTAGATAAACAGTGAAAGGTCAAGATAGGCTGGTCGTGGGCGTGGGACTGAGGTTTCTATTTACCGGGCCTTTTTGATATCTGATTAACGTACCATTTACGTCGGGATGCGTGGGTTCGATGCACAGATAATATTAAATTAATTTTATTAAAACCATACTCTAATATTATAAATGCGAAAGTAACTCTGTCTGTCTGTCTTTCCATCACTTGCTGACATTTCTGGGTTCTTTTTTTAAAAAATTGACCCTCAAAAGGTTGCGCGAGGTGTCGAAACTTTTTATAATTTTACGCTTTCACGGCCAAACCGCTGAACCGATTGTAAGGAAATTTGGTACACAGATGGTCTAGAGCCTAAAATAAAACAAAGTTTATATGAAAGTCCACGCGGACGGAGTTCCGGGCAACAGCTAGTATATTATGTACAAACTTCACCTCATTATAATGTTATAAGGTGGACAGGTAGGATAGGTATAGCGTTAACGAAATCACGTCAGTAAGTATGATATAAAGCTTTTAAGCTTAAAGGAGCTAAATTAACGAAACAAATATATCTGGAAGTGTAAAAAATGTATTTGTAGAAACAGAATGCCATCTTAAAGCTTTATTATGCAATATCTGTACTCAACAAATCTAGCAACTAGTCGACCGACCGATCGCTCAACTCCAACGATTGCAATTTGTCTCCGTCAGAGGTTTGGTTTTACAGACAAATTGTATACAGTCTCTTATTCATGTGTCGTAGTAAAGTGAAGAGAATTAGTTAAAGTTTAAACCTTGTTTAAACTGAGTAAATTGTGGGTAAGATTGTATTTAAATTTAGGTAGTAGATAGAAACCATTTGTTTCATTACTTAACTATAAACGATTAACTATAATTCGCTTTTTTTATTTTAGCCGTATTATCTTTAGCCATTATTTTACCTTTAAATTGTATGTATTCAAAAGTGGGTACTAATTAATAAATTGAAGACAGGCTAAGATATCGTTCTAATTACCAATTTGGTAGATCACTTAAAAAACATAGTATCTTCAGTAATATGTTAATCAAATACCAATGCATTTTAAAATAATATATAAAAACTCATTTTAACAATTCGATGCCTACATACAAATTGACAAATATGTATTCAATGACGTTAATATTGAACATAGTATTTATATGTAAACTATGTAGGCGATAGGATAACGCAAAGGGTAAATAATATTATAATAATATAAAATAATTAAAAAAGACAAGTTTGTATCTGAACATTATTATAGCATATAAATATTAAGAAATGCCCTTTTTAAGTGAGGAAGTCCTCAAAGGATACCTTTAGGTCACGGAATAAAAAGCTATATCATTTTATTTATAACATAGGGGGCATACGAGCATGCGAGCAACCTGATGGAAAATCGTACAGTCGTTTATAAGTTCAATCAAAACAAATATAAGGAAAGTATACTTGCATAATATTATATTGTGATTTCCTAAGTATTTGCTGTGATATCCGCTAAAAAATTCATTTTATGTATTACTAAACTAGCGGACCCCAACACACTTTTTTCTATTAAAAATTATTAAATTTTATTTTCTCGCTGTAAAAGCCTACAAAATTCGCTGTAAATTCAACGTACCTATATTTAAAAGGAAAGAATAAGTCAAATTGGCCCAGGCGTTGTTGAGTTATGCGCTAACCAACACATTTCACGATTCATTTTTATATATATTTTATATACGTATAGGAAGAAGATAGATGTGTCACGTGACATCTCTAATATTTCGTCTCACGAAAAATATAGCTTTATGTTATTGCAATATTTACTTTTTAATATTAAGCAATGTTAATGTAATGTATTGAACATCCTTATGATTGGCTTCATTGTGGCATTTGGTAGAATTTTCAGAAAAGAACTACTTACTGTCTTCCTTCCGTAAGGAAAATACTTTTACCATCTGGAAATTCCAACTCTATTCGTATTAGAAGGACCTGTTCAATTAATAAATTTTATTATAAAACTATTTTACCTATATAGATAAAATATTCTTTATTTATTTGTTTAATCGTATTTTAAATTTAAAATAATTATGTTATATTACGAGAAAATAAACCCCAGGAAAATATCCAATATTAATTTCAATGTTAAACGGGTAACATCATTTTGAAAGATTTAAATAATATAATTGACAGTGTATGGACGTGTCAAGTGATTGCTTCGAGTTAACTTAAGTCAGCTGGCAGCATTAAGTACTCGTTAAGTAACTAAGTTAGCGAAGCTTCTGAATATGAGCCAGATTTTATATTTTCTATATTGGATTAACTTGCTACTTTGTATTAGTTAATAAGGCTTTGCTTAAGTTTATTAATGGTCTTTTATTTACAATGTTATTATTACAAAATCTATCCAAATAAGTTGTTTTTGTATCATGTAAGTATTACGTAGGGGTGTATATATGTTTAGGGGGGTGTGTGTGTGTGTGTGTGTGTATATTATATGTGTAGTAGTAGAAGACTTAAATTTTTTGATATATTCGTCTTTGTCTTGAGTAGAAAATCCTTATTAAAGTAAAGAAAACCACAACCTATGGGTATAATCGAGAAACACAATTACTTGAAATATATCAGTTTTCATACTAATAATCTTAACATAACATCTTCTTGTCCCTATGTTACGCGAAGAGATACGTTTTGTTTATCTATACCAATATATTAAGAAGTAATATTTGTGTGTTTGTTAAATTGTAAGGGTTAATCTCGGGATCTACTGAACCGATTTTAAAAATTCTTTCACCAATACAAAGCCACATTATTGCTGAGTGTCGTAGGCTATATAAAAAAATGATTATTAACATTAACCCCACCGAGGTGGGCACGGGTCCGCTAATATTATATAGATTCTTTTAATAGGAAGGTTAATACATATAAAACATGCATCATATACATATGTATGTGAAATGGTAGTTGCTAAAATAATTATAAGTACAATTTTAATACACGTTTTTAAAGAAAAATGTTGTTCGTTTACGCAAAAACTACTGAACTGCGTACAGGTCGATTTATTTACACAAAGGAAACAAAAACTATTACGCTTGTAGTTATTGTTACTATATAAATAATTTTATTGCTACGTAATTTACTCAATTAAACGAACGTTGAAAACTTTTAATGTGTTTCAAGAATTATTGCTTTCAAAGGCGATACACAACGGAAGTTTATTTATTACGTAAAGCAACCTGGATGATTAACGGGCACAATTAACGAAAGTTCGCAAACAAAACTTATAAATGATACAAGTTTTGTTTCTGTATCGTTTTTGATTGAGTTTTAAAACGTTTTCAAAGAAAACTAGGTTTATTTTTGTAGAGTACCCTTGTATGAGTTGGATTAAACTTTCGACCATATATTTATTATATATTATGTACGATTTATTATCTACCTAGGTAGATAAAAAAACAATAAGTTTTTGTTGGCAAATATCATTCAAATCCTTACAAAATAAAAAAACTATTTACCTACTATTTTTGCATATATGTATATATTTCTTGTTTGATTTGGTTTTCGTTGCTTTTAACTTTTGACCAAACAACTTATAATATTTACTATACTTTATGGTAAATGTATTGGTAAAGATTAATTAATTTGAAAAACTTCTTTAAGTATAATGTAGTATTGGGTTTATTACTTTAGTTATTAAATATAGTTCTTTTGGATTAACCTTAGCGTTGTTATGCATCGAATTTGTTACTATACGATACAGAAAATCTTAAACGATTCTTAGTGGATATTCCAATAATTTTATTCTTAGTAAAGTAATGAATCGAAAAACTATTATTACATATAGCGAAGTCGTTTTCCTAATGATATGTTGAAGGGAATTCCCACATTAGTTATACGATATCAATATTAAAAACACAATTGAAGTGAACATACACTATCATTATATTTACTCACTACGGTAATCACTCACCAGTAGGTCCGTTACCATATACGAACTAACAGATAAAAGAACAAAACCTTCGTAGTTAAAACTTGCGCGAACTATATCAAAGAGCGTAAAGTACGGTCGGGTCCAATTAACAAGCGCGGGCGATCGTGAACCTCGTATAGGCACGCAGCTCCCATCACCACCACACCACGTGGGCTACTGACTACCAACCAGGAATGCCACTTCTTATAAACCCAGCTGTGGGGTGCGCGCGCACAGATAATAAACTTAAATGCCAACTCGCCCCATAAACTCTCCTCATTAGCGAAAGGGCGCGTCAGGGTTTGTACACACGCCTTTATTGCAGGTATGACGTTTGCCTCATTTAGCGAATCACGTGTTTATTTTACTTTAAGGTCGTTTTGTTTTTCTTTGTCGGCGGTAAAGCAATAAAGGGCCGATGGGGTCGCGGTAATAGAGCTATATGGGCCGCGCCCCGTTCCAAGCAAATGTCGAAGAAAATAGGATGGCCTGGGCGCGGCAAGGCGGGGTGATGCGCTAGATACGAGCCAGTGATTTATCAAACTGGGCAATTCGGTGTATTAGCTTCAACCCTGTGTTTAATAGTTTTCTGTCGTTAAGATTGTGTGCACATAATCGGTGCTTTTAAGGAAATTGAATGCCATTCGTCTTCCAATTAGATAACGATAGACGTGGTGTCGTAAATTTGATTGCGATACTGTCAATATAACATTTTTATAACTTCAAACACGTAAGGTTGAAAACGTTTGATGACATACTACAGCACTATGTACATTCAACACAATACAATAGTTATTGCTTTAATTCAGTTTATAAAAAAAATCACTTACAAACTAAAAGTAACTTTGTAATATTTTTAAAAGTCATATAAATTCATTAAAACAACGACTTTTTTTCTTTGTAGCCCTGTATAATGATAAGTATCATATAGTAATATTGATGTTTAAATAATTACTTTGAAAGTTATTTTGTCACAAAACTGTTTTATCTCATCTGCAAAGATTCTAGAGAAATAGCGAATAAACTAAAGCTTTCTTTAAATATATTTAAAAGTCCAAAGCCTTCGTTTATATAACACATATTCATTAATTAATACTATACAATAAAATTAATAAAATAATCTAGCAAACGTAATATTTATTTTAAAGGACCACACAGTCAGAACAGCTCTTTGTTTAATTCTCCTTCACGTTCCAAATTTAAAACATAAACTTTTAAACAACCGTTATTATTTCGACACACAACGATGTTAGAGGAACAATAATTCCATTCTCACCCCGGAATCGAACTCGCGCCCGCTCCATTAGGCTAAAACAATCAACGAATATTAAAATTACTAACAGTTTACGTGGAGTACATGTGATGAGCGTAAAGCGTTTTTTATATAAAGTTTACCAGTAAAAAACACTTTGTCTGTTGATTGTTTATTTTTCAAGCTTTTATGCTATAGTATAAAAGAAAAGAAATGAAATATATCAGGACTTTTTGGTCACGGACCACTGACGACCCAACGCCAGAATCTGAATTATATTGCTTTGAAAATGTTCATTATCTTATGTAAAAGTCGTAAAATTATTCCTTCAGATGTCTGAAAGAATTTCTTACCATAATAAATGTTACACTCCTACTACTTTCGCTAAAGATTATGTATTTGAACTCATTTATAAAACAATACCCGCGCCTCGCGGTTTTTCCCGCTTATTTTACGTTCCCATATTAATAACGGAAAAAAGTATCCAGTTTCTAATCTTTCTGTATGCCAGACACCAGCCAAATCTATTGAGTAGTTTAAACGTGATGGATCAACAACGTACTTACATCCTTAAATATCGTGTTTAAAATATTAGTAGCACGTTACAAAATCGCTACAAGCCCATCGCGTGTACCACAAAAACCTGATTAGTTTGATATTTGTCTATGAGTCATAGAGCTCACAATACATTTCCACTGTAACGCGTCATAATTGTTAGCCAAGTCACGTCGAAAACTGTGTTTAGTCTGTCTCTATGAATACACAGAACGAACCGGACCGTGATCGTACAACCGTACCGACAACAGATTATTTTTGTAATTCTTTTTTTAAATAGCAACACGCCTGTTTGAAAAAAGAACTACAAAAGTAACCGTTTCGAGTCTATCAATCACGAGGGTAGACGTAAGCAATGTTTAGTAAATAAAAATGGTTCAAAATAATCTTTTGATGCTGCAGTTCTTTTTGTAGTATTTAAAGGTTGTTACGAATTACGAGGGTGTAAACACCTATCTATATAAAATCGATATAGAATACGTATAGTGTTGCCATTTTATTCCAATATAATTAAAAAATATCGTTACAATTCTAGGTTTAAAAATAACCTATATAAATAAATTAATTAAAAATTTCAAATATAAAATCTAACGTATACTGAACCTATTTATTTGAGCTTTTTTTTCAATCTATATCAAGTGTATTGTAGTTATAAGTAAAAATAAACAAATATAAATAAAATAGAAACATTGAGTGTGGCAACCCAGCGGGGTGCCAATAAAATAATTGGCTATATTGAGCCGACAGTGACGAGACAATTACTTGAAATTACTTCGAATTGACCACTTCAATATCTTTTAGGTTGGTAACACTGAACTGTTTTGTTGTAAGTTGGTAGGACTGTTTTACATTGATATTACTTTAAAATGTATTTATTTAATTAACTCTTTTTACACTTATAGGTAGCAGAAGTCTGCGTTTTACCAGCTGAGTTCCCGTTCCAGGGGAAATACCAGGATAAATTATCCTACGCATAATCCAGGATCTAACCTGCCAGCATGTCCAAAATTAGCCAAATCCATTCTTTAATTTTTACGTAAAAAAGCAACAAACATACATCAAATTATTGTGTTTATAATACAAGTGGGGTGTAAACTACATAATACATTATAACCAAAAAATATCTAACAGACGACCTATGAAACTATCTTCCTAGCATGAAACTATAAATATTGACAGATTATATTCATCACTATATTCTTCTTTATTAACCGATTTCAATAAAAGGAGGAGGTTTTTCAATCAGACCGTATATATGCTTTTTTATATTTGTTTCGGCGTAACTTTGTCGTTTGTTTTCATGATTTTTTTAAACCAAGCTAGGTTCATATTAATCATAATGTATTTTAGTATGAATTGGATATCACATGACTAGTAGAGCAATGTTTAATATTCTCGTACCTATTATTTGTCATCATTTAGACATCTATTGTACTATACAAATCTCTTTCTAAAAAAATTCTAATAAAAAATGAATAGTAGCCATTTTCGAACTTCATTCCATATCCGTGGAACCGATTTGGAAAATTTTCTACGGAAAAAAGGCCACGAAAAAATTTAAGAAATAAATTTTTTAACCTACTTCAAATAAGTAGAGTAAAGATATAGATTATGAGATTTTCTAATCCTGTTTATTATTTGATAGCTGACGCTTTCCTTAAAGATAGTCTCAGTTTGTCTAGTTCTGGTAATAGCCATATTATTAATTTCCTTTTATTGTCATTCGAAGTCATTTATGTCATCCAGCTCGTCTCCCCTCTTCATATTATAAACAAAAAACAACAAACATTTATTATTTCAAATAAATATACACCTTAAACAAAGCTGTACCACGAGAATTGGGTCAAATTCGCTCGCAACATTCGATTACACACAGACCCCGGATAAGCAAAATACTGGTTTAAAAAAACATTATAAAGTGTTCTTTCCAAACAAAGAAAGAATAAATCACACCGACCAATCTAGCTGGACCTCTCACGGCCCGCGCTCTCGAAGAAAATTCAACTACCTTGAATCAAAACAAAGCGCCATGCCGGCTCATTTCAAAATGGCGTCTATGTTCTACATCTGTTCCTCCAAAATTGCCGCCAAATTTTGACAGTTAAACGAAAACGTTGCTTATTCAAACGGCTTTAAGGTTATACTTATATAAGTTTTAAAAGCCGAAATTGGTCATAGTAATAATGTCAAGTATAAATTTACTCGAGTCGACCATATCGGGGTGACATAATGAGTTTTAATTACAGAGAAGAGATTTAATGTCCTTTGTTTTGATGATTCGTTCCAAAAACGTTTGCCTATTTAAAGAAACCCCTAAATGGATTTCGTTTTGTTTTCATTTGACTTAAAGTCGTACCGTCGTAAGTATTTTGTTTCAGGCAACACTAAATCCATAGCTCAGAATTCTGTCATTTGTTTATTATTTATATTGAGAAAAAAAACCCAAAAGTAAAAGGAGTATATGACTAAATTTCCTATTATAACTATGTAGTAGGTTACCTTATATCGCTACAACGAAAATAATTTTACAGGTAATTCAATATTTTTCACCAAAATAATTTTCAAATAACCTACATAACTTCTTAAATTTAAACAACACAACCTTTCAAATAAAGAAACTTTATCTAGTTTCTACAGTCTAAGTTTTTCAACGTTATTATTCTTACAGGTAAGAAATTACAAAACTAAAGTACATGTACGTACTACTCATAATATGTATGTTCTTATTCCACAGATAACACCTTATTTGTGCAATGAAAGACTTCATTCACTATGAACAACTCATTCTTTAAGACGCGCTTATTTACGTTTACCATACACAATTACTTCAACAGTCTTATCGCTATTGAAATAAAGTCCACATTCGAATAAATTCTAATATTCAACCGCATTATAATTTTGTAAGTTCAATTAGAGCTATCGCTTTAAATAATACTTTATGTAACAGTAATAAGGTTCAAAATTCATTACAAAACGATAAGCAAAGGGCTGGCCGGTAACAAAGAACGACACAGATATTATGTAATCTGTATTTCATCGAGATATGGTTTATTTTTCTGTTGGAAAGCGCGGCAACGTTTGAAAAGGGAACACGTGCGAGCCGTTGCGTTCGGAAATGCAAATCCCTTTGTTGTCTGAGTTGCGTCAGTTAACGGGACTGGGTTAGACGTGCCTGTTTTGAAATAGCTTGAATAGTCCCATTTTAAAGGATAATCACATAAGTGAAAAGATGTGGGACGTGTTTTGGTATGTACCTACATAGGTATGGAAGACCCTATGGTTTTTATTCTATAATAATATCACTTAGAACCACAGTATGAGTACGCCCTCTCAACATAGACAATTTTGTCTAACTCCTTAGATCGTCCGCGCAGTGCATCGCATCATAAATCCCATGTTTTTCGTAGATTTAAATTTTTCCATTATCAAGTATAACAACGAACTTTTCTTTGTATTCATCTACAACGGACCAATTAGTAAGGGACTATCATTCTACATGTAATACGTCTATGGATAAGTAATTAAAAACTCAAAATTATAGAGAGCGTTGGAAATCAAACTAGGTGATGGAATTTGCTATATTTTAATTCGCAAAGGTAGCAACAGCTTATAATGCGCTAAGCTGAATCGCGCTTCTGATATTGGTATAGTGCGCGTCATTTATGTTTAGCGCTGGACGAGAATAGCTGCGTATCGGTAGAATCGCGCTCGTAATTGACCTATTGGTGCGAGAAAGACAACACGACTGGGACAACCAATCAACGCTCGCGCACCCGACGATCACGCGCCCCGCGCGCCGCGCCGTTACCTCGATACCTTATTTTTGACTTCTACGCAGGTTTCGTTCAGCGCTAAAGATTCGTGACGCGTACTATACTTCTCGATATCAAACTTTGACTCGTCATAATTGGTCAACTGGTCATGATTGGAATCATATCTTTAATGCAGAGGAACCAATTCAATAAAAATATTTATTTTTTATTATTTGTTATTTAAAGTTAAGTCGACTTCTGTAGAGTGCTCCACATTTATAGAAAACATTAAATTCTGACACAGTTCTTATAAAAATGATTATCTTGTCTATAAGTAACAGTTGTGTATCGTCGTTACCATGGCAACAACGACACGTAATAATTAACATCGGATTTTTAAAACCGTCAACTTTCCCAAGGTCTCTAAACAATTAAATCAATGTAACTAACATGTGGTAATATTGACTGAAGCTAAGCCGGCGATACGCTTGCGACTTTTTATTTAGAATGCGACTTGAGTGGTACTTTAATTAATTTCCGTCTTAACCATATCTATTTTTATAATGGAGAATCGTCTGGAAATCTAGTAAAATATACCTAGAAATTTTAACCCAATACATAAGTATGGATAAAAAAATTATTACTAAAAAATTATATTCTTAAAATATTTCAGTAAAAAGAACACTTCTACTAGCTTTTAACTGTTATATATGCCAACCTTAACTTTTATATTTTCCCCTCAAAAATCGTAAATTATAACAAGGCCTAAATCCACATATCTTATCATATAAACGTACATATGTATGTTCTAAAATAATATTAGATTTTGATGTTTATTCAAAACATTGTCTTCGCAAATGGTTTTATTCCGCAATTGAGGAAATATTCAATTTTTTTTAAAACTCAGTACCTGTAACCTAAACGAACTACCGCCAGTTACGTGAGATAATACATATACATACATATACAAGGTTTCAATAGAAGTTCTGACCGGGGGTAGGTCTCTTTCGCAGGAGACCGACTGGGTGGGTACCCCCACAGTGCCAGACATTCTACCGCCTGAACAGTGACGTGAAAATGTCACTGTGCTCCGGTCTGAAGGGCACTGTAGCCAGCGTAATTACTGGGCCAATGAGTCTTAACATCTTATGACTCAAAGTGGGGAGCGTCGGTGTAGTGCACCTCTGCCCGGAGTTAGGCTTTCTAGCAAAGTTCCGGGTAGCACTGCACTGGTTATGGGCTGGCGTTTCTCTTAACATCAGGAGTACGTCCAGCTCGTCTCCGTACTTCATCGCATAAAAAAAAAAAAAGTTCGAATTTCTGGATGCATAGAATTTTTTTTTCTTTGACCGACTAAAAAAAAGTGATGCTTAATTTTGAAATAAAAATATTGATAGTATTTCTTTCTTCTTTAATAATCAACTACGTACGACGTTATTAAATTTTTCTTTTACACAAAGCTATTGCTACGTCAATCTCTCCCAGCCAACATAAGGAGTATCCTCTTTACTCTTAGTAAGAGATTCTTTTTAAATAACGAAGTAAACAATTCTCTAAAGCTTAGCTTGACTGGATAAGATGTCTGTTTGTCCAACACCAACAGATTTACAGGTCGTATCTTAGGATTTACGAGCTAGGATTAAGCGTCATCCGCCCTGATAATGATAAAAGCTGATGTAATACACTTATAATATTATATTATATGGTAAATAAGTTAAAACTTACATGTACTATGGATGCTTTTAGGGTTCCTTACATCTGGAATAGAAGAAAAAATATATTAATAACATAAATTACACAGTAAAATATTTTAGCTTACATATGAGAATAGAAAAAAATTACTTATGTACTACTATTTGACAGAAAAAAAAATCTTTTTTACCGCAATCATATTTGTCTTTCACGCATGAGTTGGAACTTTAAATTTTTATTATAACCAATACACTCCTTTTATATTGTACCTAGAATTGTAATCTGTACCTAGCATATATCGTAATAGGTGTATATGTAAATTACGTGTCACGTTGTTTATCCGCGATCAACTCCTAAACTACTTAACCAATTTTAAATTAAATTTGCACACCGTGTGCAGTTTGATCAAACTTAAAAGATAGGATAACTTACATCGTAATATATGCGAGCAAATCCGGGGCGGGTCGCTTGTAATGTATACCTATATAAAAAGAATTATATCTTTAAACTACAACAGATAACAATGTCCCTAATTAGTGAGTCAGTGGGCACATAGCGAATATTCGCAAATTGACCTTAATTTCTTACTAATACATTTTCTAGGCCTAATGATGCAATCTTGTACGGTACTGAAACAGATTTTGTTGTTTTAACTCAGAAAATATAAGAATTTAGTTATTTCATCAGTTACGTGTTGTTTTATTTAAATTGATTTTTAAAGAGGTAGTATGTTTTTATTTAATTGGCTTCCACTAGTCCAAATAGATTCAGGGAAGACTGGAAATCTTTAGAGGAGTTCCTGAAGATGCAGTATTGTATTGCATAAATAAATTATGATTATTAATAAAAAAAAATCTTGTACTGCTTTATTTATCTTTTTATTTTGGAGCTGAAGTGCGATTATTGTTTTCCTTTTTCCTACCAACCAGCACCAACGTTAAAATAAAATTTCTTTAACCTTCTTTCAATACACTTAATGACATGAAGAAACTAGTAATTTTAAAAAATAAATTCTTGTTAATACAATTAAATTAAGATATTCATAGTGCCATTCGCCATCGATATAGAAAACAGTGTGAATATTTTTATTAAAGAAGCTAAGTTTTTAAATAATATTGTGTTTCTTAATTTGTATGGTTGTTTATACTGGAACGATAGTTGTTGTTTGTGTTGTATTGTTTTTTTTAATCTATAACAAACACACTTTTAAAATGTCACGAGTTTTATAACAACAACAAAAAAATAAAGTAATGTACAGGACAACTGACAGGAACACACAACCAGCATAATATTTTAGTACATATTATAGTACTAGCTGTGACATCGCCCGCGTAGAAAAGGCACTTTGGGCAGCATTTTTGAAAATGCCTAACCCGCGCCAACAAACGTTCAGCAAGTTCAACGTGATTCTTTAAATTGCCATAACTTTTTTATTTATCAACCGATTGACTTCAATTAAACACTAAATGTTAAGTGAAGCTTACCACAATATATCATTGAAAATAGATAGGAGATAGGATTAGCCGTTTCTGAGATGAGCGTGCACAAACAAACAGATAAAAATTCCAAAAATCATTGTTTTGGGTTCTATTGCGTTAATAAAGGTGAAAAAGACAGCGCCTCGTTACGTTTTTATTATATGTATATATAGATATATACATATATAGATATAGATTGAGAAAAATAAACAATATTTTAAGGGGCATTTAAATAAGCTACAATTAGAGAAGGTTGGCTAGCGATCCATACGTTTAACGGCCCATAATGTTTACGAGAATCGGCTAACAGCTTTTAAGCGTGTCAAGTCTTTAGCTGTCACTGCGTTAGTACTTCTGTGAAACCTAGTTCAGATCTATAGTCTAAACTAATAACACACACACATACACACACACACACACACACACACGCGCGCGCGCACACACATACACAAATATAGACGCATTTACACGCACACTAACACAGCCTGGCATGACTCATAACATATGGCTACCTACCACGAAAGTTATCGTAAGAAGACTTTATGTATATTACTTCATATTTATTTATATTTTACTAGCCACGACTCGCGGTTTTACCCGCAATTATATATAATATACAGATAAACCTTCCTCTTGAATATGATATAATTCTATATGATATAAAAACCGCATGAAAATCGGTTGTGTAGCTTTAAAGATTTAAGCATACATAGGAACAGACAGAAGAAAGCGACTTAGTTTTTTACCAAATTATTAAAAAAATTATATTGAAGTAGAGTTCATCGATACTGTTTCATTGAAATAGTGAATTTTAAAGTCAGTCTTAATCTGGGTTTAATTTTCCACGCTTGGGAAATTTAAACACTGTTCAGGGGTCACAGCAGTGCTCCCACCAAGTCGAGCAAAAAAGCGGCGCGGCAGTTTAAGATTATAATTTTTACACAAAATATGATTTACCGAAAACTCGAACGTTTTACTAAACAGAATGACGTCATTTGAACGTCAATTTTGAGTTGCGATTTTCGAATTTTCCACGCTTTATTCAAACAATGTGGGAAATAAAATTGCTATGTATTAATAAAAGTATTCAAGGCGTTACTCATACGACACGTAACCATGAGTAATGATTTCATATAAATATTACGCAACTTTGATGTATAATATAATCTGACAAATGACGATCAATGTATATTTATAAAAATGTTATATTGTTTGCTACTACTATTAAAATCGGATCTTTTTTTATGGCTCAGATAAATAATATGGCTTTCGTTTCTTATTATTCTTTCGTTGAGAAAACTCGCAAAATTACTTCAATGGATTCCGAAACAATAGCATTTTATTTATTTTTCACCTGAGTTCAAAAAATGAGGAGGTTTCTCAATTCGAACGATATCGTTATTGCATAGATTGTTACTGACTTCAAGTTTATAAAATAACTGTTAAGTCATTTCTATTATATACTAAATTCAAATACGTAAGACTTTGTGCGAATCAAATTTATTTTTTTTGCTTTTTAGTTTTAAGTCGGTCTATTTCTATTAAAATTATTTTATTTAAACAAAGATTATGTAGAGATTAATTCGAATTAATTATTTATTATTTTACATAACGATTCTCATGCCGTTGTCAAAAAAATATCCTAAAACTCATAATATTAACGAAAAATTACAACTTATTCGAAACTCGCCCTATTGTATGAAAACTTTTGAACAATGAGGCAAATTATTTAATGAGAAGTGCCTATGTGAACGAGATAAATATAGTTACATTCTATCTCTTTCTCACGAACAGCTGTGAACGATTATTAATTATATTTGAACGTATTTCGTGAAGTATTTTTTAATTATGAAATAAATTTTATAGAAAACTTACAATCTCTATATTATAAATAGATATATATTGTTAAAAATTCACTTTTAGCGTTATGTCTGATCTTAACTATTTCTTATTTATTAGTTATTTTAATACATATGTAAAATCAGGTCCTTTATTCTATCTGTTAGCTTAATTTCACTGAAGTAATTGACTTAATTAAGTTAGACTAAGTAATTAACTAACAGTAGTTTGCTTAACAGAGTTTATTTTTTCTTTTTTTAGGGTTTTCAGCCTAAAGACCATATCAGCCCCACCATCAAAATACATATAATATATGTCACCGGAAAATAACAAAAACAGCAAATTTATAAATTTCCTGGGAAATATTTGCGAAAATGTGGTCGTAAAAAAAAATAAATTATCTATAGTTTTGAATCCTACGAAGGTTTATAAATTTCCTAGGAAATTTATAAATTTGCTGTTCTTGTTATCTTCCGGTGACAAATATAAATAAATAAACTTAATTACAAATATTGAAGTATTCACATTATTAATGAGAAAATTACGAAGGCTATACTTCTGTTTTGGAATAAAAACCTTACGTCAATATTAATGTACCTAAATGTTAATTTGATTATGCGTATCAAATAACTGAATTCGTTCCACTTGACAATAATATATTGTTTTCATTATTTATTACAAGCGCTGTTAGTACAGATGGACATTTTGACATATTATTTATTTTTATTATGCTTAAGTACAAACTTATATTTTAACTACTAGGTGGTAGATACGAAATGGGCTGGTACCATATTTTCTCATACAACCGACATTAAGTAGTTCGATATGATAATGCAACGGACAAAGCAGATTGTGTGGCTGCAACGACATAATTGTATTGATCTATATTTTTAGTTTTGACGTTCATAAATATCACAATGTGATTTAAGTGAATAAATTATTTTCATTTTTATTTTCATTTAGTAGCATATTATCAGAGATGTATCTTTCGGATAGTGGGAGCAACAATTTTTCCGATGAATTTCGACTTAAGCTGCCTCAAGAAGAGAGCTTACATCTTTCTCCACTCACAAGACTTCAGAGCTACTACACTGTATACCCATTTGTATAGTACGCGTCATTTATGTTTAGCGATTGACGAGAATAGCTGCGCATCGGTGGAATCGCGCTCGTAATTGACGTATTGGTGCGAGAAAGACAACACAACTGGGACAACCAATCAACGCGCGCGCACCCGGCGATCACGCGCCCCGCGCGCCTCACCGCTACCTCGATACCTTATTTTTGACTTCTGCGCGGGTTTTGTTCAGCGCTAAAGATTCGTGACGCGTACTATAACACCTGTATTAGCTAGCTACCAGTTACAACTGTATTAGCGCCTTGTTTTTTAAATTTTAAACTAGTTAAGGCGGTACGATGGAACTAACTATCATACCATCAAACTATCATATCGTATACTAACAAAACCTTTCTTTTTGAGCAACGTGGTCGATTAAAAAGTTAAAACAGACATACACTGAATGTTTATCCAAACGTTCCTAATGGTTATTTTGACTCGAAAAGTATTCCTAAAAAACTGTTAAAACATTCTGAAACGAATAATGAGTCGCGTTATCCATTATCTAAATTAGAATGTGGCTTGTATCATTGTGTACACGCCCTTATCAGATATCAGAGTACTGTGTACACAGCCTTAGTCCGGCTTTGCTTTCATGTTTCGTAATTAGTTCGATATTGACTTTACTAATTAATTATTATTTCTATGTAAAAGAAAAAAAATGGTCTCAAATAAAACCATAATAATTATTAAGGAATATATATTGTTCTCATAAGTTAGTTAGAATTAAGTTTATATGGTAACACAGAATTTCAAGATTAATTAAGGAAAGAAGGTAAAATAATTTGATATCGACATTTTATATTGATAACCTCTGGTCTAATGCTTCCTGTGCATAATTAATAGAATAAAATATAAGTCAGAAACTTATTATATATATAAAATAACGTATTATTGACAACAGTATAATATACTAGCTACATAACACGGTATCGTTTGCGTATATCCCGCCGTTGTCATCTACTATATATCTATCTATACATATAATAAAAACGTAACGAGTCACTGTCTGTACATGGAAAATATATGAGAAAAAATATTATAAGAGACCTTTATTAACGCAATAGAACCCAAAACAATGACTTTTGGAATTTTTGTCTGTTTGACTGTTTGTTTGTGCACGCTAATCTCAGAAACGGCTTATCCTATCTAGATGGGGTTTTCAATGATATATTGTGGTAAGCTTCACTTAACATTTAGTGTTTAATTCATGTCAATCGGGTGATAAATAAAAAAATTATGGCAATTTAAAGAATCACGTTGAACTTGCTGAACGTTTGTTGGCGCGGGTTAGGTATTTTCAAAAATGCTGCCCGAAGTCACTTTTCTACGCGGGCGAAGTCGCTGGCACAGCTAGTATTATATAATAATGAAACCAGTTTTCTGTTGTCACGACATTACATGAAAACGGCTTGACCGATTGATTTTTTTTTGTGTTGTAATTGTTATTATTAGGAGAAGGCTTAGCATTTCACTTTTTTGATATTTCATGATTATAGGGTCAGCTAGTTTTCAATATTTATCAGATTGATATCATGTGTCTTTCTTATAGGTCTTTTGCAGGTGGTAGACCTATGCCGTTAGCGATGCCGGTAGTACCACCTTTCCACAGACACCTAACGTCTAATAAAAATGGTATATCTAATAGTGACGAACAAAAAAAACATCATTTTAAAAGTTAAAATTCAATCTTACTTGAATCATACACGAGAGCTTGGTAAGCTTAAAACTCTTTCAGTTAAAAATAAGGCTATATCCAACTTAAGTCAAACTTAAGACACAATGTTCAAGTTCTTTCAGAGACGGCTAAAACTTGGCTTAAGAAATTACCGGACACTGCAATTGTTACAAAAACTCAGTTTAACCGAACATTTAAAGGCTCGTAAAGTGTTTGAAGCTTTTTTCAAGAAAACTTTTTTAAAAGCTGCAGCATCGGCATGCTGTCTTTTTTCAGAAGATACTTCGAAAGCTTGATTTATCGTCCTTATATTTAAGACAGCTTTAACTATACTTACGGAGTGATTAATAATTATAATCATTCAACCATTAATAATTAATTATAATGGTTAACGTAATTAATACATTGTTTGAATTTAAATAGTAAATTATTATAGTTGCCTGAACTTCTCATCTATCCATCCAAATCATCACTTTTTTTTTGATGAGATCGTCAGCAAACAGTGCATCGAAACAATATTATGTCATTTACTATTATCAACTGTACAAATGGTATATAGTACGCGTCACGAATCTTTAGCGCTGAACGAAACCTGCGCAGAAGTCAAAAATAAGGTATCGAGGTAACGGCGAGGCGCGCGGGGCGCGTGATCGTCGGGTGCGCGAGCGTTGATTGGTTGTTCCAGTCGTGTTGTCTTTCTCGCACCAATACGTCCATTACGAGCGCGATTCTACCGATGCGCAGCTATTCTCGTCCAGCACTAAACATAATAGACGCGCACTGTAGTAATTTAATGGAAAGTATTATATATCAAAGACAACAAATCTGTAGCGGTGAGAGCGGCTACCATTGAACCCTATTTTATTTTTTTAATTCAAACAATCATTTATAACTGTAAAAATGGAGGGGGACGTCCAAATCCCGTAATGTAAGTCAATTGAATAAAACCTACACACGTGTTCAATAAAGTAGACAATTATTATGTGTTTTTTACGTCATTGTTTGACGTCAGCGATCACATATATAACATTATTAATAGAATCCCTATTGATATCAACGTCAAACCGTCGATTAACTAGCATTGTTAGTCTTATCGTGTACGGGTGTACGCTCTATCATACTAACTGATTCATGGTACTACTGCTGGAGTATTAAAACTTAATACCTATACCTAAAGAGTTATAAGAATTAGGGATGTTTCGGAAGCGGTTATATCGGAATCGAAATCGGAGTTTATAAATTTGGTTTGTTGAAACCGAAATCGGAATCGGAGTTTATAAATTTGATTTATCGGAATCGGATGAGAAAAAATATCTGAAGTTCCGCAGTTTCGGAACCAAAATCGAAACTCCGAAACATCCCTAATAAGAATAGCAGTAAACATAAAAACGGGGTTTAAAAGACTTCCAAAATTTTGAAGATGCATGAACAAATCATGATTCTGAAATATATTACGATAGCCAAAAAGATTTAAATTGTTTCTGTTTTACATGTAATAAAGGCAAAAAAGGTCACTTGCTTCAGTGAGTTTTGATTGTAAGCTTTCTGGATCTATGTAATAAAATGAATAAATAGGCGTAAAAGTTTTTATGGCCATCTCTATTTATTAAATATTTTGATATCTACATAGGGCTGCTAATCTGATGACTATCCTAAATTTCAGACAGGTTTTTACATAAATAAATACAGTAAATTATTTTTACACCTAATAATACATAGAATAGTAGAAAGATATTCTTTTGTAATACAATAACGATTCGAAGGTGGTATGTACTTGTAATTTAGTGTAAAAAAATTGAATGCAAATGATATTTACATGACTTTGATATTTACATAGAAAATGAAACAAAATAAATCGTATTGTAATTTTCATTTAACATTTTCAGACTGCATTTTCTTCTGTTTAATAATCATTAGAATGTGATATATAGTTATTAGATAAAAAAAATTAATTCCTTATATAAAAATCGGTAAGAAACATATACCATATTTAAAATGAATCAATCAATGTTTAAACACTACAGATACATTATTAATTTATAGTTTTAGACGAACGCGTCGCTTCAAACGGTGTACATTTTCAATGTTACCTCTGTGGGGAGGGTTGATAAATTATAATCAGTTAGTTATACATCGATCGATCCCGCATCGCGATAGTGTGGAATATTCCGACTTCGACAATACAATTTAACTGATACGATAGTTAGGTATATTTAAAAACTAGCTGTGCCCGCGACTTCGCCCGCGTAGTAAAGTGACTTTGGGCAGCATTTTTGAAAATGCCTAACCCGCGCCAACAAACGTTCAACGTGATTCTTTAAATTGACATAACTTTTTTATTTATCATCGATTGACATGAATTAAACACTAAATGTTAATGGAAGCTTACTGCAATATATCATTGAAAACCCCATCTAGATAGGATAAGCTATTCCTGAGATAAGCGTGCACGAACAACTGTTTGTTGACAAAAATCCAAAAACCATTGTTTTGGTTTCTATTGCGTTAATAAAGGTTTCTTATAATATTTTTTCTCATATATCTTCGATGTACAGACAGCGAGTCGTTACGTTTTTATTATATGTATATAGATGTCTACTTGTATGTCGTACCGTAGCGCATAAATTACTGAATCAATTTTAATGAATGAGATAAATATATACCTTGACTTCTTAGATTTCTTTCTTCTAAATGATAAATTAATTTTGTACTTTTTGTACTTATTATTTTTACACTTTTTAAATGTATATTCTATATTATAATATATTTTTTCGAATTATTTCACTACATCTGCATTTTTATATAAAAAATATACTTATTAAACATTATAAGAATGTGAATAATGGAGCCAGCAAAGATCGCTGTGGGCAAAGCCTGTTTGTAGCACGTGGGTGCATAACAAAACTTGATTTCACGTGGGATGCAATATTATTTGGATAAATCAACGTATTATTATTTATAATAAATTTAATATATAAAAGAGCTAGACATTTTGTATGTATGTGTCATGTTTTAATAGACCAAAGTTTCTTTCTAACAATTTTAGTATTAATTTAAATAATTTTCATTACAAAACAGTATGTATTAAACTAAGAGAGCAACCAGAATAAGTGGTTGTCTTATCACTAGTAAGTAATCTCTTCCAAGCAACCGTAGAAGAAAAAACATGACAGTACATACATAGTTATTTTACGCGTGAAGAAATGCAATAAGTAATAACTTATCAACTTTATTTAGATAGGTCTATGTATGAACACAAAAAATACATTTAATTAATTAATTATAAGAAAAAAAATACAATTCTAAAAATTATATGATTTCAATACTAACGCCATATTTACCCTTGCTGTCAATAACACCGATACATACCTAATACCTATGTACCTTATCTAACTTACCTTAGCTAATATACCTTCATCTATATGAAGACTGAGACAGAAAAAGCTATCCTATTCACTAAAACCAACACCGATTACTTATACAAAAGAAACGTTAAACTCAAAAGCGGTAGTGAAACTATTCAAGCCTCCCCGTAACTCCGATAAAGGCCTCCGGAATCCGTTTTCCCTCAATAGGAGTGGAAAGTTCCTCCCAATATAACTTCTCTATCGATATCGATCTAACTTATCTCAATTGTTACGGCCGATTGAAAGATTTTGTTTCGTAATTTGTTCCGAGTTCCGCGAACATTTCGCGCTTCATTGATTTGTTTTTTGCTAACAAAAGTGAGCCTTTACGTACTGAACGGGTAATGTAATGAGAATTTTTAATTTTTGTTGTCTTCGTTTTTAAATCTTTTTTTTCTATGCAGACAGTAATTGTTATAGAGGAAGTTTAAAAAAAAAACAATAGAACTAATTTTTTTTGTAGGTATCTGTAGGAACGGAGACGTTAAAAATATTCTTATTATTAAATACCTGTTGTGTTTGAAAGATTCACGTATCTTTTGTGCGTTTTTCAATTACAGAGCATAGTGCGACATTCCCATCATTGTCAAATTAAAAAAAAACATTTCTTAATTTTCTGGCCCTGCACATGTAATTACACGCATCGAGCAAAAGAACTATTTAGTACTTTTAAGAGTTCTCGATATATGAATGAAGAAAGATGTAGTTAAAATATTCAATGTTAAGCATTATCCCGCATAATATTGAAAAATGCTATAATTGAAAAACCAGGTTTAAAAGTGTTACTGAAGAAAGACTTCAAAAAATATAAGTATATCCCAAGCTCAATTTAGTAGCTATATAAATTTATAACAATTTAATCCAAACACATTTATCTTTTAAGAATATTCCGGTATGCATCAATTTACATTTGATTTATATCTACATTTGCATAATAAATGTACATTTATAATTCATTTTATCACTAGCCCCATTGTACGGTTTTACTCCTTGAGTCTATATTCCCGTATCGATATCGGGATAATACATATCTTAAATGTTTTATCAGTCTAATCTACCCGCATGCCACACTTCATCAAAATCCATTTAGTAGTTTTTGCGTAAAAGAGCAAAAAACATTTGAACATCTCCATACCATTATATGAAATAGATATCATCTTATAAGCATAAAATTTTAAAGACGCAAAAACGTCCTAACTAGGACGCTTAGGTGATTGGTTGCCGGTGCTTTCACGCGCAACAGACAAAACTAACTATCTCTTTTTTTATTGTTGATTTTATCGTTTATCTCTTTTCTATCGTTTTGATTTGTATGTGTGTGTGCTGCCGCTGCTGCGCGGAACACTTTTTTCGGTTGATTTGTTGGTGTATAACATATCTATTAACTATAATATCATTGATCTCCACAATCTTTAGCATTTATAATATTTGCATACTAAATGTAAATAATTGATTAAATCAAGTTTAATGTAAATCGACAGAAATGTATCATTAAGGCTAATAATGTTCCTCATATAGTTATAGCTGAGACATTTAGTTTATTTAAAATGTCATTTCTCGGTTGGAGTCAAATTATGGACTATATATAGCATTTAGCAACATGAGCAAAATGAAAAAAAAATGGAAGAAATAATTAAGTGAATAATTTTAATTTTTTAAATTAACTCCTATGTATTATTTAACCCGCAAACTTCACAAAGTAACTAGAAGAATTGTGATCTATAGTATAGATATGAATTAAAAAAATGCATACGCATTCACAGATAATAAATAAAGAATAAGATCGCATGTGATATTAATATTAATACTCTGAGAAACGCGCTGTTTCCACTAAGCTTTAATAATAGCTATTGATTTTTTTATTTTCCCATATTTTTTGCGAGATTAAAGCTCTATTCTTCGACTGTATTTTTAAACTGAAAACAAATTATGTTGGTTTAACAAAGTACTAGTGTTGTTCATGACTGTTCGTCGATTTCTGTTATTATGAAAAGAAGTTTATTTTTACCCGACTGCCAAAGAGGGTAATGTTTTTCGAGTGTATGTAA
>JADANM010005856.1:4842890-4860049 GCA_026213755.1 Eurema hecabe | reverse complement strand
ACGACATTTCTCGCCTTAGCCAACCGTTTTTTGCTGGGTAGATGACCCCTGTGTAGTGCACCCCTGCCCGGAGTTGGGCTTTATAGCAAAGTTCCGGGTAGCACTGCATTGGCTATGGGCTGGCGTTACTCTTACCACCAGGAGTACGTCCAGCTCGTCTCCTCTCTTCATATTATAAAAAAAAAGATCTGTCAGAGCTAAAAAATACTAAACCTATTTTAAAGAATGAGGTGTTTATAGATTCTTAATAATGACGAATTGAGTAAGAGAAAATTTTATTATATTTATTACGTAGTCGTACGTACGTACGACTACGTAATAGTTTTAAAGCCTTCGTTGTTGAAATTAAAAATATTAAGGAATGCAATGTTTTAAGCATTTATCAATAACAATCATTTTAATTATTTCTATCCTTGTTACGACACAAATATAATATTATACTTAGATTGGATTCAACCAAATAACTTGACAACTTATTTCGATGTTTTGAGACATTTTTAATCATAGAATTTTAGGCTTCATTTTAATACTAGAAGACAATAAAAATAGTATTGTTTAATATAATATTACTTTTAATAAAAACTCCGTATATATACGTATGTATAATCTTCATATTATTGCCAATCGCCGTTTCAGTGTCATAATAAAATCCTTATGGGGACTGTAGCGCTGAAATCATCGCAATTTTATGCTAAAAGCTGTGTCCATTCTACTTTACGATACGAGGGTGATACGGTACTTACGGGGTCAATGACCCGTGATCAATCTGAAGGAAACTAAACGAGAGGTTTCGGGACATTTTCGAGACTTCTTTTTGTCAATTGCTTTAACTAATTGGTTGAACTCTTTAATTTAAACCGAAAAATAGTTAATGAATTTATTACCGAAGTTAAGTAAAAAAGTAATTTGTTTCTATATTGAAATAAAATATCATTGTATGATTAAAATATTTATTATATGATGTCATTTTAGAATAATCATATAAAATTATTGTGTAGATATCTTACTGTTAAAAATATTTACTTTGTTAAGTACAGTCAATACTTGTTTGTAATGTGTTCGCGTGTAAAAACGTGGGGCGTGGCTTGTTTATTATAAGTACTTACATTATGTTAACTTGTTAACAAATTACATGAAGAGTATTAATTATAATGATTCACCTCAGCGTGACCCCTTAGTTAGTAACCTAATTATTGCATTTAATGTCTAATTAGAACGGTTCCAACTATGCGTTAGACAAACAGGATCTTACTGGGTTAGAACTATGGAAGTTTTTTTCACATAAAAGCAATACTTTTTCTTCTTTAGATAGTATGGATAGCAAAAACCCACACATTACGACTTTCCTTTTCCTCCCTATCTTCTTTTATTATTTCCTTGACAAAAGTCTCTCTCTTTCTCTGTCTAGCTCTCTTTATTATACTTTCTTTGAGTCAACAATATAAGCAAACCATATTAAAATTAACTATTTTAACTATATATTTTTTTTTTTCCTAACCAATAGACACATTTGGTTAATAGAGCTTCCTATTTATGAATAGCCTTGACAGAACGTACCCTGATCTCGATATTTTTTAGTTTTAATATATATTTTTTAACATCTATACCCCAAATAAATCCAAGTTAGTCAAACTTATAACTCGAGACCTACTCTACCAATTTCAATGAATTTCCAACCGTACATTCGTCGCAACTTTCAACCCGAACGCCAGCTGTCAACGACCATATAACACCGAGCTCAGTATTCCGACAAATCGAGTTTACATAAGATTTATCCCAATACGTATAATCTCCATACATAACAGTTATTTACATAATACGCACGGCACATTTCGCCAGCGTCCAACATGAATAAAAGAAACAATATCACAAAATTTTCGCGACTCTTTGTTCGGAGAGTCGTCATTAATTTTAAAAAGTATGTCAGTCGAGCCCGGCTTTAAATGTAATATAATTTCGGGACAAAGACTACGCTACAATATTAGAATTTATTATGACGTAGCGCTTACAACATCGCAATTTGTTATTATAATTTTGCTTTTGTTGAAATATTTTTCTTTTAAGCAGGCAAGTACGTAGAAAGTTAGTTGGCGTGTCAAATGAAGTGACATTTTATTTCAGTTTCAAAGCATAGTTTTATATATTTAAAATACCAGTTTAGTCTGAGTTTCTTATCTCCTAACTCCTCCTTATCATTAAAACTACATAAAAGAAAAATAAGGTATTACTAGTTCTTTATTATCATAGGAACATTATATGATATTTTCAAATAAATAACATTATTTTGATGGAGTAAGAATCAAATTGTAAAAGATAAAACCCACTTTAAATATTAATTAAAGCATTCCAACAAACAGCACTATTTTATTGACGTATCCAATTGTAAACCACACGTGGAGCATTAATATGAAAACCAATACGGATACGTGATTCAACTACAAAGGATTTTAATATTTCCATGAAAATCCTAGAATAATGCTAAGAGTTTGCTTATCATCATTACATAGTATAAAACAACGTTGATTTCTTCTTAAATCTTTTGAACTACACAACCGTTTTTCATACGGTTTGTATCAGAAAGTGGTTCAAGAGGAAAGCGTACTTCTTACTTAAATATACACTAATAAATGCGGGTAAAATGCGAGCTAAATTTAATCGCCATTAATTTTACTTATTTATTTATTTATTTATTTACCCTTTATTACATTCAAAAACTTACAGACTATTTGTACAGAAACAGAAGAAATGTAATAGGCGGCCTTATCACTAAAAAGTGATTTCTTCCAGGCAACCTTTATAATTATTTGTAAAGAAAGACTGGAATGGTAGGAACACTGAGTAGGGTATAGATATAAATATAAACACATACATAATATATAGTTTTGCACTAATTATAAATACAATATAATATATTATACTGACATACATAAACACATAATTATTGATCAGAGCCATATGCCATACTGAAGTAGTGATTGAATAAAAGTTTCTTAAAAGAAGATAGAGAAGGCGTTTTTTTAACATTTAAAGGTAGTGAGTTCCACAGCTTTATAGAGGTAACAGTATATGAGTTAGAATAGAAATTGGAACGGTGAGGAGGCGTACGCAATACAAGTCTGTCAGCAGAGCGAGAGGAATAGTTTTGTTTATTTGTTTATCATTAAACACTAATATTACATTCTAAGCATATTTTTCTGCATTTTTTCGAGGTGGCAAAGCCGTAATACCATCCACAGAAAGCAAGCGTCAAACAGAGGAGTATCATCAGAGGTCATTGCGTTGCGTTCCATAAGTGGGAGCTCTGGAAACACAATTTTCCCTTCCCTTCTTCTAATTCTAACTTAAATTCCCTTTCGACACAAACCCTTTTATCCCTATATTAGAGACTAACGCAGTTGTAAGGCACTTATCTTTGCTGATCATGGGCAGACGTGGTGGACTACCATCAGGCAAAAAAGTCTACCTACCCATCATCACATAAAAATCCTTATCAATGAAAAAAATATATCCCTTTTCTTTGTTGAATACTGACTCATACTGTAACAAGATTACATCAGCTCTATGTACGATTTTAGAATATATCTCCCAGTGACATTTAGGTCATTCATAGGTGTCGTCATGTAAATATTTCTTTTCTTACTCAGTCATGAAGCAGACATTTTGTATCTAATATTCTAATTTTTATCGTAACGTAAATATTATTCTGTACTCGAAATGTTTGAGTGAGAGCTAAGTCCAAAAATCTTTGTCAGTTTACTAAAAATACGAGCTATTTTTACCGACTCCAAAAAAAGAAGGAGGTTTCTCAAATCGACTGTATGTATGCTTTTTTTATATTATGATGACATGCGGCTAACTGAGGACAGTTACTCGTGACTCGTATGAATACTTACTAGAGTATTGACTCATTTTACAAGGGGAAAATTCATGTAAGGTATCTTAGTGCATACCACGGTCAAACCCAGAATCTATTATGTAACATACATAATTGATTCGTAATACTGTTATATACATTCAAGTTCAATTTGACTGTGACTAGATAGAGACATATTCGAAATTACATAAGCAGGAATACGGTAGAAGACAAAAACAGGCTTTTGTTAGTTTTCTGCAACAGTCTTCTTGGTGGTACTATCCAGTAGGGATAAGAGATAATGCAAGATTTCTATGAAAGATTGTACCATCACTGTGCCAAAGATTAGATGATAGAGCTTGGTACCCTCTACCTACTCGCTACGCCTTGTTACCCTCTTAGTACCCTAACTACACCGGTACATACCCATCACTACAAAGTATAAAACAAAGTTGCCTTGTCTATCTCTATATGCCTATACATAGGCTTAAATCTTTAAAACTAAGCAACCTATTCTTATGAGGTATGTTTAATAAATATACCGATTCAATAGCAAGGTGTATATGACAATAATACTTGCATAATATATACGAGCGAAGCCGGGTGGGGTCGCTAGTAAAATATAAATAAACTTAATTATACTAACTTATACTACTTAACTAATTAAAGTACTTATTATATCCTAAATAGGAAACTATTCGTTATATTATTATTTATTGTCGTAATAGTTCACATAACTTAGAAACTTAAAGCTTTAGTCGCCACAAGTCAAGTTCAAGTTAATAGATGCCACAACTTTAGCTTAGTTAAGTTGGATGTTCAAATAACTTCGATATAAATCTGTTTTTGATAAGATACAGAAACTAGAGTATTAATGGCTGAAGTAATGAAGTATAATGATAATTTAATCCATACTAATATTATAAACGTGGAAGTGTGTTTGTTTGTTTGTTTGTCCTTCCTTCACGCCGTAGCTAAGCAATCAATCGACCTGATTTTTGGCATAGAGTTAGTTGAAAAGATGGAGAGTAACATAGACTACTTTTTAACTGGAAAAAAGGGTTATAAGGGGAGAAGGTGACAAAGTTTATATGAAAGTCCACGCGGACGGAGTCGCGGGCAACTGCTAATTAATATATAATACAAAAATTAATCGCCAAAATATGTTTTTTTAAACATAACTCGCTTCATGTCTTCACTAACTTTCCACTAACCATAAATTATTTTAGTTTGTAACTTGACTCATGTTTTATTTTAACTATGTATTTTTTCTTATGGTAGTTTTAAAGACAATAAAATATATTTTATGTTTTATTTTTAATTATATATTTATAACTCGATAACAGTTAAACCTTTTTTAATATATTTTTTTAAATAATCCTTAAAGTACGATGATGATCATAAACATGCAATTGATAGGTGTAGGATTGAGGGGTACAGATAGGTATAGTGCGCCTCACGAATCTTTAGCGCTGAACGAAACCTGCGCAGAAGTCAAAAATAAGTTATCGAGGGAGCGGCTCGGCGCGCGGGACATGTGATCGTCGAGTGCGCGAGTGTTGATTGGTTGTCCCAGTCGTGTTGTCTTTCTCGCACCAATACGTCAATTACGAGCGCGATTCTACCGATGCGCAGCTATTTCGTCCAGCGCTAAACATAAGTGACGCGTTCTAACTAGATAAAGTGCGTTAAAGTTCTAATAAAAATAATTAAAATGTATAGCCAATTTGAAATCAAGTGATAAGTAATTGAACAATATGATAAGATTACTGCAATAATGAATGTGGGCGTAACTAACTCACAAAAATAGCATCTTTTCAGTTACTATAATAGAGTCGTTATGTTTATAGGGTTGCCTGGAAGATCTAACTCAGTGAAAAGGTTACGTTGATGTGTAATATCAAAATGTATTAAAAATGGTATCTCATCATTACCAGTTAAGATGTTTTATAAAATGTTACCAATAAAAGCAGTGACAAAATTTACGTAAAAAAATATGTTTTATTTATTAGCTCTTGATTGAGTATCTTTAAGAACTAGTTAAAAATACAGACAGAATTTAAAAAAAAAACATTTAAAAATTACCTAACAAGATAAAAAATATATTGAGGTAGGTAATAATTAGGTAATAATTTTCAAAATATAGGAAACACCACTACAACCGACATAATATTTATAATTCAGATTTTTTCTGATGTAGAATGCGTGTTTAATTTTGTACTCGACTGTACACAGTACCTATTAGCTAAACCATACCACTTTAATAAATCCTAATTATACGATGTTTACAGGAATACCGCGAACGTACACTATGTAAAAAGCGTTGACTGAGAGTGTTAGTATCGGACCGGCGCGTGCGCAAAGAAACAGATGTCCCGGGTTCGACGCCCCGTTTGGCCCACGCTCTTATTGGGGGCCTCTCTGACAGATACAGGGTGCACTTATATCTGTAAATCGATTTGAATAAAGAACAAAAATAAAATAATTTGAGTGAGTTTATTTTAATTTTAACGTATTTGTTTTTCTTAAAATCAATTCGGAATAGTATTAGAGTAAACTTTTCTCCTGAACTTGCAAAATTAAAATTAATGTTGTACGCTGTCATGATAAAAATCGATTTAGAAGCTACGAAGAACAGTCTCCATTGAGAAAATATTTTATTGGAATGTAAAAGTTAAAGGAGTTCTGAAATGTTTATGCAAGCTTGACATTATTAAAGTCGAAATCATATGAAGGATGCTCATCTTCTTAACTGAAGTTATTTGTTTCATTAGAGTAGCATTATAATATTTAGAATATGGAAATCTTGACTAGGTACAAGTAAAAACCGCCAGAAACACCCAGTTCTACCTATAAGAAATTATCCCTACCTACATCTTAAAATACTAATGCAACAGTCATCTATTGTCGGAAGAACCCTCATAAGCACCAGTAATTCCGTCAAAACGCGGGACAGTGAAACACCGGGGGGTTTCAGTAGGTTTGAGTCCGACATAACCTACTTTCTCCACCCGGTATTGTAAGGAGACGTGAGCATTACCCCCGAAAATACCCATTACAATGAACCATTCTCGTCACATCGAGTGGAGAGCGTAGATGTACTCGTAGTGCACCTCTGGTTATGGGCTGGCGTTTCTCTTACCATCAGGAGGACGTCCAGCTCGTCTCACCACTTCATAGAATAAAAAAACATCCTGTAAATTGATTTTTATTTTTAATTTCATCATAAAGTTGATTCTTTTGTTCTTTGATGTAAGAGCATTTACCGCCACATGGCTGTACCGACTAAAATAACGCAGTCAAGTGTGTGTCGGCGGCAAAAATACACCGTACTGTGTTTAATTAAAATTACTCAAGGGGCCTCGCTAGGCTAGAAATATTAATAGAAATTATTAACGGGAGCAGTTTACGTTGCAAGTTTCCGTAGTAACTGGGTTCTATACTTAGAAGTACCTACTAGCTAATGTTGTATTAATAACAACATTCTTTCGTTAATTAAAAAAATCCAGGAATATATCGCTAATCTTTTAAAGGTTTTTAAAAGATTAGCTGCGTTCTTTATCTAACTAGATAAAATGAGATAAGAAAAATATCATTATATCTGTCTGTGATAAACTCAAAAACTACTCCATAGATTTGCATACGGAATTTACCGATACGTATAGTTACGAGTATGTGTTAGTAAGGTTTTAGATCAAATTACTCCATGGTGGGCCATCACTATAAATCATTATTTATTATTAAACCTATGTATCCTTAAATCTTTAAAATAACGCAACCGATTTTCATGAAGTTTTTTGTATAGATAGAACGATTCTATAGGAAGGTTTATATTATGTATGATACATGCATAATATATGCGAGCGAAGCTGGTCGCTAGTTAAATATAAAAAATATATGGAAAGTAATACAGATGAATTTAATCCGAACAAGTTGAAACTCCAACAAGAGAATAATACTGGTCTGCATTGCACAATATTAATGAAATCTTTTCACCGTTTAAATAACTCGGTAAAGTTGGAGCGACATCCGCCACACCGCTGTGTGGGGAACTAGGTCTCTTATTGTAACTGAAACTAGGTATTAGACAGGGCTGCATTGAACCTTAAAACTATTTATATATTTATTTTTTAAGGACAGACAATATACGACCACTAAAATTTAATACAAGATTAACAATTTTTAGAGGCCGTCACACCATGCATACAACGAAAGAATAACTATTAACTTAAAATTAAAATTAAAAAACTTACGAGTAGGTAAAACTAGTACCTTGTAGTGTGTTAAAAATTTAAATATATAAAATAATAGACACTGAAGATTTTTGAATGTTATTTACTCTTCATTTAAAAAAGAACTCAATGGATTTACCTAAAATTAAACCTGCATGCTACACAAAACCCTGAATTAACATAAGAATAAATGTCATGATATTGTCACCATAACGGATACAAAATGGGTACAACCGCAAGACACGACTAGTCAATATACCATCATTAATACCTTTTTTTGTATTATATTATCATTTAATAAAATTTCCGAAACGACAATTTGTTGTTAGAATAATTAAGAAGCTTCAGTTATAAATCAAAAAAAGATTATTTATAGAGCCTAATTATTAGATCTTAAGACTTTTAGGGCTGTCATCTAGTCTAGTCTTAGTGTAAATCCTAAATTTATATTTGTTTGTATTTTGTTCTTTTCTTATTTTGGTGCAAAAAGTTTATATATTTTATATATAAATCCGGCGCTGGTTCCAGTCATTTAGGTACGCACGACGTCAAATGGCGTTTTAATTGCGTGACGCTGGCATAATTTAAATTATCTTCATTCATTGCAGGACTTTTTATAAGAAAAACTATACTAGATATATATAAATGTGTCTACTTTATCCTAGATATAGATAGGTCTATCTATGGTAGGGCTGAAAAAATCATGATTGTAATATTATTAACAGTTATATTAGTATATATTACATTCTTGTTTTATGTTTTAAAGGTTAGTTCATGTATAGATTTCAGCTTATTTTTCATTAGGTTTTGGTGATAGAGAGTTTGGGCTTTATGAATATCTTAGTAGGAAACCATTTTCAAGGTTTACTCAGACAGATAAATCCCCGAACAAATAATAAATTTAAAATAATGTAAATTTTATTATTGGATAAGTTCTAGCTAACAAAAATTGTGTAGTTTCCAATCCCATGGCAACACCGAAATAAAAATATCCTACGAAATCAAAATTCTAATCAACTTGCACACATATTAACCAAATCCACTTAATTTTATTTACATGAGTAAAAAACGATTTAAATAATATAGAATTTCCCCTAAAATAGTTTATAATATAAGCATGATCAAGAAACAAATAAATAAGTCGTTGAAACGTAAATAATTTTATTAGCTGTAACTCCAACCCCGTGAAAAGCAAACAGCTATTAAAAACAAATGTTTCGTGATGAGAGTGCTTCATTAAAATGAATAAGAATAAAATAAAAATGTATTCAGATTTCTGAATGACAATGAGGTGCTATCGCGATTTGGCGCCGGCTAGATAGCGCGAATTAATTATGGAACAATGGACCGGAATAAATCTGATAAAAATGCCCCTTCCCCGTTCAATTCTTAGGATTTAATCTCGGATTATTAAGCTGATGGACTTTAGGGATTTGGACAGTGAATGCAACGATATTGAATTACAAATATATATGTTTGGTAATGATTCTTTGAATGAGTTATAATAATTTTTTTTTTATATATAAGCGAGTCACCTGATGTTAAGTTATAAGGGCCGCTTATGAGCGTTGTCACGAGTGTGTTGCCGGCCTTTTAAGGAAAGGCTCTTTATGTCTAAATTAAATGTATGTCAATACGTAATATACTAAAAAAGACACTGTTTATGAGTTTGACACGTTGTAAGAGATAACCCATATATTTGCTACACTGATTTCGAATACTATTGTAATTTTAGGAAATCTTATTGTTGGGGAATGTCATATCTTAATCCGAGGAATAAGAAATTACGTTTAACTATAATAAGTTAAAACTTATCAATGACCTTTAAATGATTAATTATGTTTAACTAATAATATTTTTAAAATTATTTTTATCATTTTTATAACTTTTAAGACCCCATCGATAGTAATTAGTAAACTCTTAAATAAGTGTAATATTCAGATAATAGAATTTTAGATAGAAAACCGTTTCCTTAAGAATATTAGTCGGAGATTCTCTCTATAAATCTTAAAGCTATTATAAAACGTTAGCACCGGCGAAGCTTTATTGAATTAAGAGCACTTTGGATTCTGTTCCGTCTGATTTTCTCTTAACGTTAATTCTAAGAGCTAAGAAAAGTCTGAAAAGAAGCAATAATTATAGTATCCATATACCGAATTTTATAGTTACAAATGATATTTAGAATAATAATATCTAGTATTGTTTCAGGAAATTAACACACAGCGCAAGAAGTATATCCATACAACATGCCTAATAGAGTCCTATAAACCAGACCTTTAGAAGGACTGTAAGACTCATACAAAAGTGACTAGACTCATTCAAAATGACTTCGGAAACGTATTCTTTGCGTGTCCCGAAACTTATATGGTTGATTTTTATTTTAGTACAGATACAGTACGTTTTTACAGTTCAAGTAACTCTTAAAATAGCACTTGAAACGTAATAAAACTTATCCTCTGGTAGATAGTTGCCATCGATTCCAATAATATATTAATTCCATAGAATAATAACACCTAGAATCGCAATATGAGCACGCAAAGTGAAGCCATTTCAAAGTAGATAATTTTATCAATTTAAATAGATCGTCGCCGCAGACGCATCAAAATTCGTATATTTTTCGTGGATAAAAATTTTTCCACATCTATAGGGTAAATTTTTTATAGCAGCAACATCATCGGTGGGCTTGTGTGCGTGTCATCGCGTATAAGAACGTGCTTTTTACACTTACATAAATACAGTTTTGGCTTCATTTACGGCGGGACGATTATAAAGGGACTATCAGTCTATGCGTTGTATGTCTATGGTTAATTCAATATATAGAGACAAACTGCGCAATTCTGTACGTCAGCAGTTCTCTCCTTTGGCCCGTAAATATCCTGTCTGCACTCTATTATATAATAAATCATATCTTTTTGATATAACGAGGGAATTACTGAACCGATTTTTAAAATTACTTCTATTGTGGGAACTTTCTTGGTATTATTAGTGCGAAAGTATCCGTGTTTGTCCGTCTGTAACGATTTACTATAAATCACTTTTCAATATAATTTAGTACGAATACGTGGTAGGTACTTATTGTAGGGCAAACAAACAATGCGTTTTGTTGTAACATTGCAAAGAAGAAAATTATTTTTTATTCTTAATTATATTCATTTATAGCCTTGTCTGTAGATCTTAAGAAAACCACTAGGAAGAACCTATAAAAAGTTCAGAAATCACCATGAAACTTTAGCTTCTAATAAATATAACAATTCTCTTTTTTTCTTTAAGTAAGAGTTTAAAAAAATCAACTTTAATTTTTTTTAAACTAAAAAGATCTTTAAAAAATCTTACACCTGAAACTATAAAAAACTAAACCAAATGCGACGAAATCTGTGGTTCCCAGTAAACTAATTAAAAATGGATAAATTATAAAGATATAATACGAATAGCGGAAGTGTTACGGGAACGCTGCGCACGCGCCGGCACACGTGCGCGCCATCTGCACCGAGTAAACACTGGCCACGGGCTCACAACCTTTGGAAATAATCAAATAAAATCTAATATCATAAATGTGAAAATTTGTGAGAATTTATGTATGGATGTATTTTATTTATTCTTTTACGCAAAAACGGCTGGACTGATTTAATTGAAATTTGGCATGTAGATAGGTAACACATAGGCTACTTTATATTCCGGTATTACCCCGTGAACCTGTACTACGCGGGGCATAGCTAGTCATAAAATAAACTTTTGGTATTATGAGGATAGAAAAAGATTAATAATGGATACGCTTATATACCATTACAGTATAATATACGGATTAAGTACAAAAATCTTATATGTACTCCTATTGAAGTTATATCAATTGTCGTTTTATAACGTTTATGAAGGCGGATGCTCCATAAAAATTATCTAATCAATATTCTCATACTCTATATACATTACTCTATATACATAATCTATATACTCTATATACAGCTCAATTAAATTAGTTCAAAATTATTCAACAAAAACCACACTTTATATCGATATCTTATTGTTTTTAGGCTCACTTTACATACTAATATTTACTCTAACTTACGAAAACTCTTTCTTCAAGTTGAATAAAAATCAGTATGGCAAGTACCAAATGTGGCAAACCTCTTCGTTTCGTAGCAGTGTAAACAAAAAAGGTAATTGTATTTCTCCAGCGAGAATAACGTTAAGGAATCTTTTAGTATGAAAGTTTACATTCCGCTTCAACTATTTTTCCAACTGAACTTACATTGTTATTAGACTTAAGTTAAATTATACAAAACCGAATTACGTAATTATTTAATCGTTTATAATTGCATACATTTTTTAAATCATTACATTTTAATGATGAAATGTTTTGTAATACTTACCATGACGATTCAAAAGTGTTACTTTACGTAGCCTAATTGAATAAAAATACTTTTGACTTTGACTTTGACTTAATCAATGTAAAGCTACCAATATAAAAACCATCTACGTAATAAATGCTAGTATAAAAACTACCAATATAAAAAACGTTCATACGATCTCTGTAACTAAACGTCATTACAGCTAACCTAAATCGTCAGGCATTCCTCCATTATGCTTGTAAATGGCTGCCATGCAAGTGATATTTAGCCAACAAAGAGCTAATTATGACAGCGTACACAAGGCTGTTTTGATTAAAACACAGAGATTAGCTTTGTCTATTCTTTGATAAACACCGACTGTAACTTTATGTACTAACATATAACACATACAAGATATAGGGTTTGTGTCAACTACCTATTATGATTAGAAACTCTTTGATGTTGTAATGAATTGTGTATCTATGTAGCCGTAACATGAATAGGCTTTTATTGTAGTTGTAAAGAAAATACTGTTAATTAACAAGCAATTCTTCTGCAATCATCGGAGTTGATTATGACATATCTTCTATGAAAGTTGCGAGAGAACGACAAATTTCGTACCCAATATACCTACATCATATTGGATACAAAATCGTGGTATGAGCAGGAGTACAATTTTCTTAATGTTCGTTACCATAGAATTGACTTTTATTCTCGTGGTCCCATAGTGATAGTACATATTACATTTGAATATTTATACCTGCATTTTGTATATATGATCAATCATGTATGACAACAATCAAAATCGTAAAATTTTTCTTTGTCTCATCTTAAGCATTTTATTACGACTTCTGGCTGTTCTTTCAAAATATAAACAAATATCAGTCCATAGTATAGTTATAGGTATATACTACAAGTAGGTTACTTGACGTATTCCATCATACATTAGACACAGTCTACTATTAAATCAAAACACACAATTAATAGACCAAAATATGGCTATAAATTGCAAGAAAACATAATTGTAAATTATATGGTGCCTCGTTATTATCGCGAATAGATTATTATTTATAAAGTGCTATGTTATAAGTAAATCACAGGACAAACGTACAAACACGACTCTGTAAGATTTCAACTGCAAATGAAACGAGACACGAATAGTAAATTAAATTATTTATGGTAATAATTCATTGTAGCTTTCATGTGATATAATTTAAAGACAGTAATGAGTTCCCCTTATTAATATATGAAATCTTATTTGTATGATATAGTTGAATTTTAAAATTGATGAATAATTTAACAAGTCATAAGTAGAGGAAGTAACCTTCCTCTGAACCGAAGGGAGGATTTAGGAAGCAGTCGAACCACTGAATGGCCGTTAGGCCCCAATGGTTCGATATAGAAAAGTTTTATATTATATGTTTAGTCTTGAACAAATATCGTAAGCGCGATTCAGAACTCGGCGCATTAATAGAGGTCTTTTAAATTAAAAGATATAATCTAATTACTTCGATGTAGTTTTGGAATGTTTAATTTTAAAAACAAATATTTAAACGTTTAATTAAGTTTTATCTTTATTCCACAAAAACATAATATGTCATGAAATCATTGTAATTTACAGAACACGTGTCAAAGCAGTATTTTATACTGTTGTATGTACTTTTCATTTTTCGGCACGGAATTCATTCTAGCTTTGCATTTGTTGAGTGCTATTATGTGCTTATTGAATTTGATTTACCTGTTGCAATATAGTAGAAAAATTAAGAAATTTCAATAGTAAACTCTTTTGCAAGGTTGCTCTTCGGCAAGGTTATAAAAAACATGTGTTTACATTCCTGTAAATAATATCTTAGAACAATATCTTATGGTGCCTTCTCGGTTTATTAATTTAGCAACTCTTCTTAAAGAAAATTACCATAGGACTATAAAAATATTACGTACAGTATACATCCTATGACTAAAGAGCTATAATTTTGCACACTCTAAACGTTTTTCAATTACAGGGCATAGTGCGACATTTCGATCAATATCAAATGAAAGAAAAACAATTGTTAATTTTCTGTCACTGCACATGTAATTGCACGCATGAAACGAAATCGTTACTTAGTACTTTTGCGAGTGCTAGATATATGAATAAAGAAAGATGTAATTGAAACATACAACGTTAAGAATTATGCCGCATAATGCTCTCTAGTGCTATAATTGGAAAACGCTGTACGTATATGCTATTACGTATTCAATACAGTGGCAAATCCCTTATATTATCTGTAATTCAGACAGACGTATACTTTATTATTTATCTTTTAAGTTCTAAGCATAGCTGGTTCGGATTTCGACTGCTGAATAATTCATAGCACAAAGAAAAGATTATTTTGCATCGCACTCGGCTTACGACTTACTTGTTGAGTACACAAAACGTGCTGCCATTGTGAGGGAACTGGGTCATTTCTATCACTTAGAGGGAATAATTGCATGCAAATTGCTAAATACAGCTGGTATAGCTTAATTTCTTCAGTACTAGCTTGTTTACTTTGTTTTAGCTTAGCTTATCTATACTAATATATAAAGCTGAAGAGTTTGTTTGTTTGTTTGTTTGAACGCGCTAATCTCAGGATCTACTGGTTAGAATTGAAAAATTATTTTTTTATTGAATTGACCATTTATCGAGGAAGGCTTTAGGCTATATAACATCACGCTGCGACTAATAGGAGCGAAGATATAATGGAAAATATTCCTCTTTAAATGATCTAAAAAAAAGTCCGCGACAGTATATGTCTAATGTCTATCTTCTAAGATTGACTCACTATACCATAATAATAGAAATAGATCCGAAGGGGACAAAGTTCCGAGCAACAGCTAGTGTTATAATAAATATAAATAAATAATAAATATTTCAGGACATTTATACACAGCGCCATCTAGTCCCACGCTAATTAATAATAACCTATTAATGTTTAATTCGTCGTCATCGTTTTTTCTTTGGAGGAATTTTATTTACTCCATTAGGTAGTATTCGTTTGATATATTTCGAGTTATAATACTACATACAATAATAAATAAGGTTGCTTTGTCCGCCCTTAAATCTCACAAGGTATAAAATTTCATAATGATATTATATTATAAGTTTAGATTTTTTTCAATTTGGCTAAAGCGCCATAGTATTACCTATATTATAACGTAGATAGAAAACGTACCTTCAACCGTTTTATGTTTTATTAAATACAACTTTTATAGTGTCTCTTTTACAGTCCCTATCTTTCTCTCCATATCGTAAAACAAACCTTTTTATAAAGAAGAGTAAATTGTGATTGTGACGTCACCATACTCGTTGGCTCGTTGGCGCCGGCGGATGACGTCACAGCCGTGCGACATGCGACGCAATTGAATTGGAGACGAATGAGGGTGTAATGAAGGATTACTGGGCTGTGTATGATTCAGTCTGCATTTATTATATAATATATGGATGTTCTGAAGCCCCTATTATAACTGGAAGATGATTAATGTAAAATATTTCATTGACATTTTCTGTATTTTTTAATATTACTAGGTACTGATATGATTATTTTGTCCTCCTTTTCGAACATTTATTTAATTCTAAGGATTATAAATCCTAATACAAATGTATTTTTTTTTATAATATGAAGAGGGGAGACGAGCTATACAAATGTATAATAACACTGTCAAAATAATAATATTTTGACAATGTTATTATACATTTGTATATGACTATACTTCATAGATTAGGTACTAGAATAGAATATGACCTTTTATAATTTGATTTGTTTTTACAAAATATAATATAAGGTATAATAAGCCTTTTTTTATAGTCGGGATCCTCATAGGATACACATGGACCTCGGAGTAGAACCACGGGTTATGTCGGACTTCTACCGACCAAAACCCCACTGTTAATCGTTCTGCCGCAGCGAGTGGGGATCCCGGGTAGGTACCTTCGGAAACTCTTCCGCGTACAGGTATAATAAGCCTGAACAAGCTATTTTACTTGTTTAAGTAATTATGTATTTATAATACATTGTACGATATAGACAAAGATTTAAATTTGTGTATTATTTTTTACATTAACTAACCTAATACCTAGTATGTTTTAAATAAAACATTTTGGTACTAAAAATCATATTTCAAATGTAAATAGAAGAAATTACGTATGCAAATTCCACATTAGTGGTTTATTGCTTATCTACATGTGTGCGTGTGACGTGTATCTACACAATAATTTATTGTGGTGTGAGTGTAAAATAATTTGTATGTCATGGTCGTGCAGATTCTCTTTGCATTTACATACTTTGGATATAGATATAAAAGACTTAGTTTAGAATCATAAAGTGACTTAAAACTTAACCGATATTAAATTAAAAAGCCTACATTTTTTGCATGATAGACATCTACTTTCCCGTTTATAATTTAAGTAAGACTTTTACTTCAGACATGTTTTGTAATAAACGTGTTCTTAAATTTTCGTAGTCTATCCTAATATTAAAAATTAGTTTGTGTGTTTGTTAAATTGTAAGGGGTAATCTCGGAATCTACTGAACCGATTTTAAAAATTCTTTCACCAATATAGAGCCACATTATTGCTGAGTGTCATAGTCTATATAAAAAACCGAAAAGGATCATTAACATTATGCCCTACGAAGTGGGCACGGGTCAGCTATTACTTTATATACTTATCTACTCATATTTTAAGTTCTATTGTTTTCATCATGATTTGAAGCTACCTAAAACATTCCA